>VZTN01009373.1:57232-71937 GCA_013400515.1 Erpornis zantholeuca
CTTTTTTCTGAAAACATCATATAATTTCTAGTGGACATGTTAAAAAATCTCAGCACAGGACTTTCATCCTTCCTCACCCCCTCCTAATTTGCATCTGTCCAATATCTGGGACAAAGTGCTTTGATAAACACAATGTAAGTAAATAAAATATGTTCTGTAATGGTTGCATATCAGTAGGTACATGTACAAGATAAAGAGATAATGGTTGATGACCTGATGACCTTAGAGGTCTTTTCTAACCTTAACAATTCTAAGATTCTCTGAATTCAACCTGAAAAACAATGAATCTGTAAATCATAAGGGTTTGTATGGCTCATCTGCTGAATATGAGAATGGATCATGTTGGATCCAAGAAAGTCAATAAAATATCTTGAAGTATAAACAGAAAAGAGTGTGGAGTAGAGAATATGTCATTTTTTCTGCTTTTGACACTTGCATAACTAAAACTAGTATAACACACTCTTTTGATGTTAGAAAGTTCGGGAGAAGAGTCATAAGAATCCTACAGAAATGCAGATCATGATTTATATTTGTTTTGGCATCTGTGGGAGTGGAAATTTGGTAATGTGGGAGTGTTAGATCTTAGCAGCTATCTTAGGATTTTAGCTCTCATTGTCTAGAAAGTGCAAGCCAGCAAATACAAATACATAGATTTTAACCTGCCAGGAAATCAACCACCAATGCAAGTTGTTCTAACTTATAAGGATTCTCTGTATTTGTCCATTTAAAAAAATGTAGAACACTTTTTCTGAAACATTAAGACTGGCCTTCAACCTAGAAGTAGTATGGATGGTGCTAGGCAGGAAGTCAGACTGCAGAATCCCATTTTCTCTCCTTTTTAAATGTATGACTCATGTCAAGCAAATTAGTAACATCAAAAAAAGAAGGTAGTTCAACAGCATCTGTTTTGTGTAAGATGACATTAATGTTTTTACTTATTTAATTCCCAGTTTAATTCATTATCAGCTGATTTATTATTTTCTCTGAATCAACTAGATGTGGTCATCATTACTTAGGTTTTTTATTCTCAACTTTTAAATCACTATTCATCTGATCAGTTCCAAAAAGAATTCTAATGTTCTTCAGATAATCTTTTGCAAATGCTTGCATGCACGGCACCTCTGTTTCCTTATCTTTCAAAGTTCTTCTTTCCACAGAAGAGTAAATAGTACTGGTAAATACTGACTTCAGTGTGCCAAGCTGTAAATTCTAGCAAAAAGACGGATTGATTGTTTTCCATCTAGTTAGGGAATACTTAACCAAAAATTAATATACGTTAAAACTTCTTGTCTTTCCAAATAATACAACTATCAATTAAGGCAGATGAAACTGGGTGTAGATTGATCCTCAAATTAGTATTTATACATAATACTAATATATTTATATGTAATACCAATTTTATATACATATATAAAACCTCGGTATTGTTAGTGATGCATAAAGTGATGAACTGGTTCCCATCCCATGTAAGAGTTGGACACATGAAAGAGACAGTAAAAAACACTTAGAAGGGAAAGCCACAATTTAAGGTGTGGATAGTCAGAACTGTGCATACTTCTGAGGGAAGGCCTGATGAATAAAAAAACCCCATATCAATTTAACCAGGGAAATTGCTGACATTGTAGAAAGAGTTTTTGAACACTATTCTGATGATTGTGTGTTAAAAATTCCTGTGCCCTGTAATTGATATTACACTTTATTATAATTCTTTTATGCAAAAAGCCTAAAATTATAAAAAACTTTTATCTCAAATCTGTTTGATGTAAATGAGTAGTCTAAACCCCTAAAGTATTGTACAATTACTTCATGGTTTTATAGCACTTATAATCTCAAATTACATCCAGGTTGGGCAGTGTTATGGTGTACATCTAACACCCCATTTGTATGTGGTGTTAGGCTGAGTACCATTACCCAGTACCAAACTGAGAACAACTGCAGCTATTTCTTTTCACTATTTGAGAATTCCATCAAAACATGAGCACTCATCCATTTAAAATGGCTTCCAGCATGGAAAGAACATTTCTATGTCACTCAGAGACATGAAGCTCTATAAGCGTTCAGCAACTGCACCAGACAAAACTGAGATAACAATGAACCTATTTTCCCATGACCTAATATTGCTTTTCTGTGTTACAAATCCAAATATATAAGAATTTACTATTCCCTTAAAAGAGAGAAAAAATGATTCCTCAAATTTTCTTGTGTCGTTTAACTGCATTTTTTTTCAAAGGAAACTAATCAGTATAAAGATTTTTTTTCCATTGGCATCTATACAAATCATTTGTAGATTAATTATAACATAAATTAATTAAATATACCTTAGGTCCATGGTATTGTAAATCAGTAGTTTGAAGAAGGAAAATCAGTATTCTGTGAAATTTACATTTAGTAATTAGTTCTTTTTTCTTAGAGTTATCAAAATTTTGTTCTAAAAACAAATTACCAGAAGACTTAAACTGACCTTTCTTAAATTTCTTGAAATATTAATACAGCATTTCCTGGTGGTTACATGATTCTTATGATGGTCCTCTTTCACAGATATCTATTTGAATGAGATTCATATTGCTGTACAAGAAAAAGTAGTAAATTGCTCAATATGCAACCAGTGTATTCTTTTAGTAGACATATTCAAGTAACTAGTTAGGTTATTATTTATTTTTGGATTTGGTGCCCTGACAGTTTACTTTTGTATTAGGATTAAACAAGTTTTAATTTAAAAGAAAATTCATCATGCAGCACATTGTGATTTATCCTATATTTGATTCAGATTTTTCATAATACATTATTTTACAAACTTTTAAATATTAAACACAATACTAATTTGAGGATCAATCTACATCCAGAAAAGGGAAGGTATTAATTTACCTTTTTTAGAAATGCAGAATAAAGTACCTACTCAGAAATAATATACTAATCCTGCTTCTGGCGAATAATTTCTGGGAAGCAAGGCTGCATTTGTCTTCATTATACACTATGTAAGTTTACTGTATGGACAATTGTGTTTTAAAGTTCAAAACAAATCTTTAGAAAATCTCTGCATTGACAGCTGTCTCTGTGCTAGTGGTTAGGTCCTGCACATTGTTAATTGTAANCTAGCAAAAAGACGGATTGATTGTTTTCCATCTAGTTAGGGAATACTTAACCAAAAATTAATATACGTTAAAACTTCTTGTCTTTCCAAATAATACAACTATCAATTAAGGCAGATGAAACTGGGTGTAGATTGATCCTCAAATTAGTATTTATACATAATACTAATATATTTATATGTAATACCAATTTTATATACATANAGGGAAATTGCTGACATTGTAGAAAGAGTTTTTGAACACTATTCTGATGATTGTGTGTTAAAAATTCCTGTGCCCTGTAATTGATATTACACTTTATTATAATTCTTTTATGCAAAAAGCCTAAAATTATAAAAAACTTTTATCTCAAATCTGTTTGATGTAAATGAGTAGTCTAAACCCCTAAAGTATTGTACAATTACTTCATGGTTTTATAGCACTTATAATCTCAAATTACATCCAGGTTGGGCAGTGTTATGGTGTACATCTAACACCCCATTTGTATGTGGTGTTAGGCTGAGTACCATTACCCAGTACCAAACTGAGAACAACTGCAGCTATTTCTTTTCACTATTTGAGAATTCCATCAAAACATGAGCACTCATCCATTTAAAATGGCTTCCAGCATGGAAAGAACATTTCTATGTCACTCAGAGACATGAAGCTCTATAAGCGTTCAGCAACTGCACCAGACAAAACTGAGATAACAATGAACCTATTTTCCCATGACCTAATATTGCTTTTCTGTGTTACAAATCCAAATATATAAGAATTTACTATTCCCTTAAAAGAGAGAAAAAATGATTCCTCAAATTTTCTTGTGTCGTTTAACTGCATTTTTTTTCAAAGGAAACTAATCAGTATAAAGATTTTTTTTCCATTGGCATCTATACAAATCATTTGTAGATTAATTATAACATAAATTAATTAAATATACCTTAGGTCCATGGTATTGTAAATCAGTAGTTTGAAGAAGGAAAATCAGTATTCTGTGAAATTTACATTTAGTAATTAGTTCTTTTTTCTTAGAGTTATCAAAATTTTGTTCTAAAAACAAATTACCAGAAGACTTAAACTGACCTTTCTTAAATTTCTTGAAATATTAATACAGCATTTCCTGGTGGTTACATGATTCTTATGATGGTCCTCTTTCACAGATATCTATTTGAATGAGATTCATATTGCTGTACAAGAAAAAGTAGTAAATTGCTCAATATGCAACCAGTGTATTCTTTTAGTAGACATATTCAAGTAACTAGTTAGGTTATTATTTATTTTTGGATTTGGTGCCCTGACAGTTTACTTTTGTATTAGGATTAAACAAGTTTTAATTTAAAAGAAAATTCATCATGCAGCACATTGTGATTTATCCTATATTTGATTCAGATTTTTCATAATACATTATTTTACAAACTTTTAAATATTAAACACAATACTAATTTGAGGATCAATCTACATCCAGAAAAGGGAAGGTATTAATTTACCTTTTTTAGAAATGCAGAATAAAGTACCTACTCAGAAATAATATACTAATCCTGCTTCTGGCGAATAATTTCTGGGAAGCAAGGCTGCATTTGTCTTCATTATACACTATGTAAGTTTACTGTATGGACAATTGTGTTTTAAAGTTCAAAACAAATCTTTAGAAAATCTCTGCATTGACAGCTGTCTCTGTGCTAGTGGTTAGGTCCTGCACATTGTTAATTGTAATCACTGTGCATTCATTACATACATTAAGCTGTTAGACTTTCACTGTTAGACCTTTTATATTAAACTGGCTGTCAGTGTACAGTACCATAACCAGATGCCATGTTCATTGCACTGATGTGTTGTAGTCACAAAAGTTGAGTTCATTGGGCCTGAGAGCTCTTTTAAAAGAGAAACTGGAACTGAAGTACTTGTCTTCCTTCCTCTCCATTTTTCCTTTCTTATTTTATATTTTTTTATGACTTGTCCCTGTCCTGAATCACATTGGTGCTCTTCACTGCTTCATTGTTTTTTGTTTTGCCAGCTACCTTTCATGGGCATTCCATACTCGGAAGATGTTCTGCCCATTTGCAGACCCTCACGTGTTTTGTTTTACAACCTTTTGTCACATGGATGCCTCCTGAGACAAAGATGTGTGCAAAGGTGCTACACACCTCTTTGTTCCTTTGGTAGTCACACTGCTCACATGCTTAATGCAAAATGCTTACACATCATGCCTGACTAGATTGTCATGATGTTAGAACATGTTTTTCAGAAGTAACCATCTTTTAAGTATGTTCATCTCAGGCAGAAAAATCCATGTGTATTAATAAAAGAGTATGGCAATAACATCTTCATAGTATAAAGAGACATTGGATTTAATTTTAATTCAATTGTGCTAAATATATCCTAGGTATTGGAGAATTTTTCAAATATTTTAAGTTAGTAAATGTCGCATGACAGAAGTTGTTGAGCTGTAATCCATGTTTGAAGCTGTGAGATCCAGAACGGTGTTTATTGATGATCCCATGAGATAACGGTTAGAGTGCTCAAGCTCCACTTGTTTTCAACTGCTAAAACATATTGCAATCATGGAATCATGGAATTGTTTAGTTTGGAAGAGACCTAAACAAGGTCATTGAGTCCAAAGGTTAGCACATCACTACCAAGTCCACCTCTAAATGATGTCCCTAAGTGCCAGACCTGAACTTTAAATACACCCAGGAGTGGTGATTCACATCCTTCCCTGGGCAGCTTATTAATGTCAGTATATATTCAATTATCCTACTTGATGTTGTACTTTCTTGGATTATGCTCTGTGAGTATGTTCAGAGGTAGGGAAGGCAAGCCCCTAGGAAAATGCTTCCTGTTAAAAATAGGATAATGTTTCTGAAACAGTACTAGTAAAGCTTTGTAAAGGAAAGGACTTGTAGAATTATAGCTCTGGCCTGTTACTTAGGCTAAGTAGAAAAAGACTGTGTGAGAGTGACTCTGCTAGAATATAGGAAGTGAAGTAGGCTGCATGAGTGCCTCATACCTGCACTGTGGGGTATGGTGCTTGGTTAATTTGGGTTTGTTGTGCCTTAAAACTATGTGAACTGATAACCGACTAATGGCATAAAAACGCTGGGATTTTGGCAATAAGGATCCTCCTTTGCACTTACCTGGGGACTCCTGGCTGCACCGTACCTCTACAAGTACTCTTTTTTTTGTATGCACTGCAAAAAAGACAGTTTTTGATACAAATCACAAGACCACAGAATTGCTATGAGATCAAACATATTGTCTATCTAAAACTATTTCTCTTCTTTTAATACTTTCCTGTTTTGTATACAATGGTTCAAAAGAAGAAAAATGTTCTTATTATAGAAAGTTTCATTTAGAGATGGAGTATTCCCCTTTTCAAATAATCACCCATTTACCCCTGTGTGGTTATCCTTCATGTCTTTCGGGCAATTTGACAAGAGTGGAAATGGCATTTTCTAATCTGTTCTTCGTTGGAAAAAACAGTTTCCAATGTCGATTCAAGGGTTAATTGGAGAAGAGAGGGAGAGGTTTAGCCCAGCGATTAACTATTGCTAATTCTGTCAACATTTCTCTTCAGAGAGTTAAGCTTAAGAAAACTATTTTGCTTCCAGTAGGGTTATGAAAATTTGTCATTACTAAGTCCTTGGAAGTTTTCTCTTATGTATATTTTATCTTCTGTTAGGGTTATTAACCCTTGACAATTCACTGCTGCAATACTTCCAAGTTCTATATATAAAAATTGATATCCCCTCTTCACCTTCTAGCAACAGCAGAAAGTGATTTTATAAGACATTAGCATAATGGAACCTTTTCAATAAAATGATAAATTGAGCCCATTTCAGAAAACAGAACGTACACCTGATAATTTATTGCAGCCAGTGCCATGCTGGAGACCTCATTCATATCATATGCTTTTAACACTGATGAGAATGGTGCCATTTTCTTACATTTTACCATCACACCTTGCATGTCTGTGAAATTAATTTGAGAGGAAAAGTGTAAAAAATATTCTTTTCTAATAAAGGCTAAAGCTCTTCCGGGAATGCTTACCTTTATAATTATCTCTCATGAACGTGTCTAATTACTTTATTGTTTTTAAAGGCCTTCCATGCTAATTGAAAAGTAGTATTTGCTGAATCCCCTGTGTCCATGGGTGGAGTGGAACAGAGTTGTATTCTTAAAATGAATTTTGCTTGTTTATGGGGGACAATGTGGATGGACTTTATTCAGCAAGTGCATCACTTGCATCTCTATACCACCAGTTGGAGGTGGCATATGTAGGTGGAAAATGTTCTGTACTGATTAAACAAAACTATGAATCTTATGTTTTCTAGAATAACTGTTGACATGAATTTATTACTGATGCTATTAGGAAAAATAGGAAAGTAACACTAAGGAAACATCTCCTATGTGTAAAACCATAATAATAGAGTTTTAGGGTGATGCTTTTGTGACCAGAAGAGTCCAACTATGCCCTCTGCCATGGGCAAGGGCACCTTTCACTAGATCAGGTTGCTCAAAGCCCCATCCAACCTTCCAGGGTTGGGGCATCCACAGCCTCTCTGGGAAACCTGTTCCAGTGCCTCACCACCCTCATAGTAAAGAATTTCTGTCTTACAGCCAATCTAAATCTATCCTCTGTTATTTTAAAGACATTCTCAATTGTTCTATCGTTGCATGCCCTTGCAAAATCTCGCTCCCCAGCTTTCTTGCAGACCCCTTTAGGTATGGGAATGCAAGAGCTCCCGGAGCCCTTCCATCTCTGGATGGAGCAACCTCCACTCTCTCAGCTTCTTTAAAGAAGAGGTGCTCCAGACCACTGGATCTGCTCCAACACATCCACATCCTTTTGTTGGGGATCTCAGAACGTGACTCCAGGTGGGGTCTCATGAAAGTACAGGAGGAGGGTCACCTTCCTTGCCCTGCTAGGCGTGGCTGCATTTCTTCATGCAGCCCAGGATACAAATCGGCATTCTGGGCTGTGAGCAAACACTGCACGTCATCTTCTCATCCACCAATGCCCCCAAGTCCTTCTCCTCAGGCCTATTCTCAACCCATTCTCAACCCATGCCCAGCCTGTACTTGTGCTTGGGACTGCCCTGACCCACGTGCAGGACCTTGCACTTGGCCTTGTAGAACTTCATGAGGTTTGCATAGACCCATCTCTGAAGCATGTCAGGGTCCCTCTGGATGGTATCCTTTCCCTCCAGTGTCTCAACTGCACCACAGCACTGCAGCATTGTCCATGTTGCTGACAAAGGTGACCCCTGAGGAATGCACTTGTCACTGGGCTCCACCTGGATGTTTCTTCATTCTACCTATCCGTGACTTTGCCTTCTGCCACTTGGGTGGTGCAACCAGAGCACTTGCTGGTAAAGACTGAGATAAAAAAGTTACTCAGTATCTCAGTCTTCTTCATGTCCTGGGCAACCAGTTCTCCCATTTCTTTTTGAGCAGACCCACATTCTCCCTAGTCTTCCTTTTATCACTGACCTATCTATAGAAACTTTGCTTGTTGCCCTCGGTTGTGTTTCAGTTTGTCCAAGAGCTCCTTATTCATCCATGCAGGCCTCTTGACTTCCTCTGTGTTGGGATGGATCACTCCCAGTCTTGGAAGAGGTCATCCTTGAATATGAACCATTTTTCTTGTTCCCCTCTTTCCTCCCAGGGCTTTATCCCAAGCTTAAAAGTGCTTGAAGTTCATTAAAAAAACAGTAGTTGCTGCCACTGTGCAGCTTTATGCTTGCACTACATGGTCTCTGTTATGAGCTCTTAGCACTCAAAATGACAGGAATCAGTCTGGGTTCAAGCCATGTGCTCAACATTCATTAATGTCTTTGGGAGCACTGTGCACACAGCAAGGACATTGGGAGAACAGACCCATGAAAAAGGCCTGATCTACAGAAAGTAATTACATGGAAGAGATTAAGAAATTCTGTTGATACTAGAAGGTGAAAAAATACCTTTTCAAATCACCCCCTTCTTTCTCTTTATAAATACAAATAATTTCAGTGGGACTAAATTTGAACTTCTCTGAAAGAAGAGAAAGATCATTGTATTTGGCAGGGGAAGACAGATTCTCTGGTTTGGGTTTTTGATTTGTTTACTTCTTTTCTAACAAAACTGATCATTGTAGGAAAATGGACAGTTAATTCCGAAGTTCTAATTCATGTTCACAGAAAAGTAGAATTTAAGTCAGTGCATGCTCCTGCATTGCTGTGCCAAAAGTCTTTAGGATTTTACCATCAGCTTTGTTTTGGTGAAAATTTCACATTTTCACTGCTATTTGAGTAACCATTGTTGGAGGTGCCAAGGTAGTGGCCTTCATTTCCATTAACACTTTTCTTCGCAGACTGCCAGCTGGGATTTCAGTTGGTTTTACTAATCCTTTGTGCCTCTGGGTTTTTGTCCCTGTGTTTGTTTGCTTCTTTCTTTCTTTTAGAGACTATCTAACCATAGAAACTGAGATTCTCTATCAGCTTTATGTGGATTTTCAAATACCATTCAGTGTAGGGTTTCTTTCCTCCTAATCTGAGGTATGCTGGATCTTCTGCTTAAACCTTGTTCTTCCTTACACATTGGTCTTGAAACAACACTGAATACATTATGCCAAGCAATTAAGATTTTATTAAGTTGGAACAGAAGAGAAGATGCGTATTTGGCAACATTTATCATTGCTTGTACCTGAGAAATATTTTCTACAAATTTCTAAAATGTTGGAATTCTATGGGTTCTATTGGCACTGGACAGAAACTTCGACCTAGATAGGTTACAGCATTTGTGATCACATTATCAAACTGAAAGGAAAATAAACTAAGAAAATGTTTTCCTTGATCTGCCTTTCACATATGAGACAGGATGCTACAGTGGCTTGCAAGTGAAACTGATTGGAATATTTCTTGGCTGGATTACATGTGCTGTGGCAACAATTTTTTGTGCAACTTCTGTCTTAGAATCAGTTTTCTTAGTGAGGTATCTAGGATCTGGAAGTCCCTATTTAATTATTAACCTTAAAATTCAAAATACCATTTTCAGATGCTAGTTCAGGAAAAGATTAATCTTTATATGCACTGATACACCTGAAGCTGTATTTTACAAGCCTATCTGTACTGTATCTCTGTGAGTATTCAGCCTTAGGTCTTGAGAACATGACAGATTCTCTGAATTTATAATATATTTTCAGTTATATATTATTAATATATTATAAGTTACAATCAACTACTGCCATAACTGGTATTTGCAGATGAATTATTCAGATTTAGTTTTGACAGTCTATCTACCTGTAATGTTTTCTGCATTTCTGGAGTAGAATATCTGCAACTGCGTTTCCACTTAAAATGCAAGTCCATGTGGTGGAGATATATATATGTAGTTATGTTCATATTTTAACTATCCTCCCACTCAGCAAAACACAGCTTGAAATATCAAAGGTGGCAGTTGCATCCTGGAGCAAAGTGCCCCAGGGGTCCTTGAAAGCCAACATGTTTGCTGAGAACCAAGTCTCTTTCCAGCTACCATGGTGCAACAGTCAGTTCTGTAGGTCAAAAGACAAGAATAGAGAAAAAGAAACATGTGCATATGAGGTCTTCCAGTGCAGGGTGAGGGAACAGAAGGACATCATGATCCAAGCTGAGCCTGTTCACCATATAATGTACTCACTGATGTTCAGCTTCCTGCAACACTTCACAACTTGTCATGGATTTTATTGTAAGCCATGGCATCCTGGTTTTCAGTACTGGCTGACATTATTTTATTGCCTTTTTGCTTTGAATGTGGTTTAACCAAAATAGTAAGATCAAAAGTTCACTTGAGCATCAAAAGTACCAGGAGCCACAGTTCCTCCTTTTTTTCACCACAGTTTGCTCTTCAGCTTTATCACACAATAAACTCAGCATATATTACTGGAAGAGAACTCTAGCTGGCAACTATTGGTTTCTGATTTAAAGGTATATCACTTGGCAACTGAATTTTTATCTACTGCAACTCTTCTCCTTATAATTAGCCTCCACTAATTATTTTTGGAGTAGCTGAATCAAATGTCAGTAGTGTTTTAAATGAAATCTGTGCTGAAAATATGGCCAGGTGAAATGATTAACATTAACAGGGACTTTTCCCAAGCAAATTTTAGTTCTATTCAAAAGAATGTTGTGCATATGCTAATAATAATGAAATAAATAGCAAAATCTCCAGTCTTCAGCTGTGAAATGTTAGGATCTAAATTCCTGATTTGATGCAGATTAGTGATTATGGATATTGCATTTTCTTCCTACTTGATACCTAAAATGTGGTGAATTGCTATAGATCATCTTATCCTGGTTCCTAAACCCCATAACATTGTTCACAGTAATTTTTAACTTGTTAGGAACATAACGATGGTCATAGCTGAGCTAATATTTGACACATCTTGAGCAGTATCTTCTTTCTAACTCTAACCATTATGAAGTATTTAGGATGGAGATGCAAAAAATCTGTTTCAAACAGAAATGTTACCAGTCCTTAACATTTTTCTCCTAATCTTTGATAGAAATTTTTCAGGTACACTAAATCTAGTGGTATAATGTGAACAAACACCTTTTATATCTGCTATCCAGGCACAAAGATCTGTGTTTGAGCAGCAATATGTAGATAAATAAAACATCTTCATAGAACATTGCCATATCTAAAAATAGCTAACATTCTGCTTTTCTGCACAATCTCTTCCATATTTCATTTTACTATCCCTATTCTCCTGTAGCCCCCTCTGGAGTCTCTTTCTCTGGCTAAATGGCTTAAAAATATACTATAAATATGGCAGAACTGCAAGTTTGATTACCTCCTGCACAGATACATAGTAGAGCAGGAATCTGTGTTATGTACTGGAGATGTAGATATAATATCTTGATAGTTTCTTAGATTATCATAATTCTTCAAGAGAATCAACTAGAGATCAAACGCTTACTGATGAAGGAAGTAGGGACAAAATTTCACTGGAATGAAATCTTGCCTCTTTAGAGTCTGCAGGAACATCTTCTACATTATAGTGTGAGTTGGGAATTCAACACTAGAAAGGAGAACCCCTCCAGCACATAACTTTTTCAAACTGGGAAAAACATTGTACAGAAAGAAAAAAAACCAAACCAGCTTTCTTAGGTTTATGTGAGATGTCAGAAGGGGAACAGGCTTCTGTAGAGATTAAGAGGTACGAAGTACATCTCACATTGAATGTACAAAATAGATTTTAAGCATTTCTGTTTAACTTCAACAAAACCATTCTACAAAATCAATTTGCTTAATTGATTGGTGTGGCACCCCAGGGAACAATGAGAGTTCAGCTGGCAGCCTCTGGTTTGGTGTCACACTAATTGGGAGTTGGGTAATGAGCAGCTGCTAAGGCTGTGTGCCATACATAGCGTGGTGAGGAGTGGAGTTTCTACAGGTCATGTGGTAGGAATACTGACGTGGGGCAGAGGGTGGTTTCCCAAACTGACAGGTTGAAGAATGACAGCAGGACTTGGATTAAATTAATCTTGAGCAGAGAATTGCTATGCAATCTAGTCTCTAAAATGCAATGAACATTTAATACTGATGTCACATTTGAAGGCACTGTACATATAATATAAAAAATATCTAATTGATGAATCAGAGAACATATTGGTCAATGAACCATATGTATATTGATAATATTGACCTCTTACTGAGAAGACTCACGGGGCCTACACATTACCGCATTCTTACTTCATCATAGGTTTGCATTAAGGGAGAGCAGGGTAAATAAGAGTTATAGTGACAGATATCTACTTAGAAACTTCATCTTTTGTTATTTTGAGTATTTAAACATTAGCTTAATTCTCATAGAGAAGCCATCCAGATTCCTTCTGGATAATAAAGTATGTTTTCCTGTTGTTTATGAAGATGATCAAGCAAACAGGTTAATCTGTGGATGGGGAATTCTGTTAGTTAATGCAGAGCCAGAGGAGCTTTGAGGTTCAAGCTCTGAGCTTAAAGTGCACTCTGTCTTTATCTGTCTTTCCTTCTTTTCCTGAAATACTTTGTTCCATGTTTTCCTTCCTCTCCAGAAGGAAGTTAGCTCTTAGCATGTGTCACAACTGAATTGCTTTTTGTTTACTGCCCGTTGCTTAAATACATAGGCTGGTTTTAATAGCCTGAAAAAACTGTATCCCTTCTTTCCAAACTCTTTTGGTCTATGAGTTAAAAAGATAAAGAAACCTCTTGACTTAGGTTTGTATTTTCAAAACTGTCTTCTAAATGCAAAAGTGTGTTGCTGCATATAAAACATTCAAGTTTAGAGCATATGTGAACAGAGTATGTGAAATTTAAGCTGAATGTTTTCTTAAAATCCATTCCTACTCTTTACAACATAGTCCTGGTATTGCATTATATAAAAACGTTGCAATGACCATGGCATCATGTTGAGATAACAGAGCATGGTAAAGTGCCATTTTCACACAATTTTTTCCAGTTTTCTGGACAAATCTTTAAGAGAAAGATTGTCAATATATATGTTTTCACTTGTAAAACCAGCTAAGGAACTTCCTCAAAATATTACTTTTACTGAAAGAAGTTACTCATGTTATTAAATAGCACATTCCAGAAACTAAGTATTTCAATTTTAAAAGTACTGATGCTGGGATTTTCTGTCGGTATGGAAAACCTTGTATCAACTGGGCTATAGATACATCTTTCCTGAGCCATTTTCCATCTCTCTTTAACTTGTAAGAGGAGTAAATTCTAGTTCTGTGGGAGCTTCAGCGTGAAGAACCTGACATGCAGGGCATTGAAAATGAAAAGTACCACAGGTCATTCAAAAAGACAGTTTCTGTGGTACACTGTTATCGTGCAACATTTTATGACACTCTGAAATGTTAGAATAAAAGCATTGCCAAGTTGTTTAGTACATTAATGCACAGTCCTGAGAAGGATGTATCTGTGGAATGTATGAATACAAAGAAAAGACAGAATTTCACATGCTACTGAAAATGGAGCACATCATGGATTTTTACTGCTTTTGTTCAACACTCTTTTCTAGGGTTGTTTTCTAGGTGTTGTTTTTGTTTTGTTGGTTTTTGTTTGGTTGGGTTTTTTTCCTTCTCAATTCCTCTCTTAATAGTTCCTAGCATTCAATTTACTTTTTTGATTGCTACTGAGCATTGAGCTGACATTTTCATAGAACTAGCTATAATAGCCCCAAGATCCTGTTTTTGTGTGGTAATAACTAGTCAAGACCATCACTGGGTAAAATTATTTTTCCTATGTTCATCACCTCACACTTATCTACAATGAATTTAATTTTTCATTTTACTATTAATCACTCAGCATCCCGAAGTCTTCAATGTTTTTTTTTCTGGTTGGCCTTAAATTTTACTATCCTGAAAAAAATCCTATCACCAAATAAGCCAACTTTGTCATTTCACTGTTCATTTCTCTTTTTCTGATGGTGAATACTCAAGTCCTAGAACAATTTTCTTTTGGGACTGTACTGGGAAAACTGATCATTTATTCCTGAACTTTATTTCCTGTATTATGTGTTTGAACACAAGAGAATTTTGCTTTTCATTCAGTAACAATATAATTTCTATTAAAAAACTGCTGAGAAAGGTTTTTTTAATCATAAAATCATAGATTTGGGTTGGAAGGGACCTT
>VZTN01009375.1:0-22760 GCA_013400515.1 Erpornis zantholeuca
GATTTTGGATTACCCCATAAAGATGAAAGGTAATTTCAAGCATTTTACCCTTCTTCAGTATAACTTCACCCATTATATTAGGACTAGAATTCTCCAAAACCTCTGTCTTTTGTATCAAATTAAACTGTTCTCATTTACCCTGTGTGCGAATCTGGCACAGAATATTCAATTACCACACAGCCCCTGTTTTTCCTACTAAAGTAGTGGGTGAATGTGTCATCTGCTTTAGGAACTATGTTCAGAAATGGTGTTATCTACTTTTGAAGTGGTTGCTCCAAAGCTGTGACCGCATGAGATGGTACTGACTGTAAAATCATATCAACTTTATAGTTATCCCAACCATAAGGTTAAAAGTTGATGGTCACTGAGATTCTGATAGCAGTGATAGTGCTCCAGTGCTTTCGGAACCCCTTTTTTGATAGAAGGTGGCAACAAAATCTTTGTAGATGAAACTAGGCCAACATGAGTAATTGATTTTATTGGTTCAGCAGCAGAATTTATAAATAAAAATAAAAGTAGAACAGATCAAAGGGAATAAAAAAAAATTACTTGACAAAGCAAAATACCCAAAAATGTCATTTTGTGTTGCATGGCATGTTCTACTCCTCTTGAAATGAAATACTTAATTTTTTCAGGAATATGAAAAATAATAAGCAAAGAAAGATGCGTTAGTGTTACAAAATGTTCATAAAGAATTGTTTCACTTAGATGGTAAGATGAAATACATCACCGGCAGAAGTGAAAAGCTGAGGATAGATGACCAAATGACCTCTGAGAAAGGAGCTTGGAGCAGCACCTAATGCTAATACACTCTTGTTCATCATACTTTAATACATAACCAAGCATGAGAATGGATGTTAATATGATGGAAAGTGTCTCCATGATGGTGTAAATCAAAACAAACAAACAAATAAAACCAAACAAACAAACAATAATCCTTAACATCTATTTTTCTTATGTTGTGTTCAGTAAGACTTTCCTATCTCCAATTAGTTAGCAGACAAAGCAGGCATTTTCAGTGTGGTTATACTTGGGCTTCTCAAAGGATTTGCACATTAAAAATAGAAAAATTCTCATGTTTGATTCATCAGAAGAGTCAAGCTTAGTATCAATCTGAAGCCACATCTAGTTTCAGAGGGGCATTGTCTGTTATGAGCCTCATAATGGAAATTTGAACAAAGCTTGGATAAAGATTTGTGTTTGTTAAAGCACATTGCAGCACTGGAAGTTGGGAGGAAGGGATTTGTAAGCCACGTCATGATTGTATATGACTGACCATACTCACAAAGTTACTCTATTCCTTAGAGTTACGCTATTCCTTGTTTAGCAACTTTTCCTAACAGGGGAGGACTTCAGGCCTGTTTAATGTTGCTTGCTACTTGAATTTTATTTAGGTTTAAATTACAGAACCAGAGGGCAAAAAGAGACTTCAAGAAATCCCCCAGTGAACTCCATTGGCCCCAAATGGCCCAGGTTTCTGAGATAATCACTCTGAGGTGTGGGCAACAACAGAGGCTTTTTTCAGGGTTATTTACTATGCTCATTTAGCTGGTTACTGGTTCCACCTCTTTTCCTCTTTTGTCTTTAGTTGCTATGTTAGGAAGTTTGTTTGTTTGTATTCCTTCATTGATTCTGTGCTGATTTTACCCTGCTCACTTTGACTGTGGTATTCTGGCTCATATAAATATGATTGTTGCCCTATGAGTGTTCTTGCCAGTATTAGGCCAGATTAGATGTCTGCAGGGATCAAGCTAAACTATACATATGTATAATCTCTAGTAAAAATACCTGCTGGCACGGCAGTTTTTATTTTTTCAGTCCGTTTGTAAAAGAGTGTATTTTAAAGTTTGACATGATGTCAAAGTGGACAGGCTGAGGCTCAGTGTACCTGAGATTAGAGACTGGATTGGCTACAGTGGCTCGCAAAATTATTATACCTGAAATCATGAATGTATTCCAATATTGCTTCCATGACTCAGGCCTTTCATTTAGTAGAAGAAATAAATTAGGGAAAGCACTCAGAAAAAAAAAATACTAGGTAGAGGCAAGTTAAGAATATTGTTATATTTTGTGCAAAAACTTTTCAGATATGGCAATATAGTGCAAAAAGAGGCTACTTGTGACTACTATGAATAACTCAAAGTGTCAGCAGAATGAAGGGAAATAGTTCTGCATTCATTCTCATTAGGCTTTGTCCTTTCTTAATATTATAAGGATGTCAAGAATGTCAGAAATTGTAGTTTTATCAGTTTGTCTGTTACATAATTTATTTCATCTTCTTCGGAAAAAGGAAGAGAAAGATGAATGTATCAAATTGACAGCAGTACCATTGTACTCTACCATTGTGTTAGACTTTGATAGCTTTATTTCCAAATGTGAGAGAAGTTAACTACTGTTTCTAATCTACTTGCAAGCCCACTTCATGCAGGTCTTGAAAGAGCTTGGTCTTCTTTCCATATTGCTGTAGTCAGTAATTATTTATCAAGGTATTTACATTTGTTGGGACAGATTTCTTGTGGAGTTTCCCTTTATTTATACTTTTAGCAGAAAAATCATTCTCACATATTCTTAATTATGCTATATGTCAAGCTTATAACACAAATATTTACTACTACATATACATGATATTTACAGCTATTTACTAATTTCAGTTAACACAATGGGTTGGTTACAAAGAGTTGGTTATTCCTCCTTCAAGCTATGGTGGCTAGCTATGATTCAGCAAATTAAATGCATGCATTGTTGCACTTTGGTACCCTCTGAATGAGAGTGTAAAGCAATTCCAGCACAAATAATTGAATATTAAAATAAAATGAAAAATTTTTTGAGTGTTAGAACTTACCTTCTGGAAAGAGGGTGAAAGGTAGCCAGCTATTATCTGTATCAGTCTTCTCATCCAAGATAACAATTCACTTATCATTCACAGCTGAAAATATATGGTTTACATTTATTTGAATGTCGGCTTCCATCTACCTGGAGCCCTAACATATAATATGTAGGTCATCTAATGGAGTTTTCTGGTTCTTACAGGACATTTTTTTTCAAGAAAGGGAAAATGCTATTTTGTTGAAATATAATCAGCTCATGAGAAGGGTTATGAAGATCTACTAAGATCTTCTAAGCAGAGCTTAGTATTAAAGAAGAATAATGGCTATCTTTACATATGGGCTTGAATGAATGGGCTTCAGTGAGCAGTTTCAAGACCTACAGCTAGTAGTACATAAGCTGTGTAAAGATAAAATCAAGCTGTGAGCAGACTGTTTTACATGAGCCAAAAATAGGTCATATTTGAATATTTTCTAAAGACCTTATCAAAGTTACTCATTTGCAAGGATGTTGAAAAATTATTTGCAATGTGTGCAGCTTGCCATAGTAAAACTGTGCTGATTTCTATTGGTGTGTAAGAGATGACATTGTAAACTCTAGAATTCCAAAATGATGTTAAAAACTCAATTTATATTATGTGTCATTGAATGCTTCAAGGCTTTTTGGGAAATGTCTGTGAAGAAAGAGTAGTTGCTGAAAGCTGGCTGTGCAACCCAAGTACTAATAGACAAAGGAAACATGCTGCACGAGGTGTTAGGTGAATTTTCTCTTTAGTCAATTTTTTTAGCTGAAATTCATCTGAGGGACAGCACAAGCATCCTCACTGTGCATTTTCATTTTCTGGACAGGAATGACAGATTATAATTATGTTACATGTGCCATTTCCCAGATATCATTGTCAGATGGAGGTGACAAAAGACCACACAGTGTCATTGGAACTGGTTTTTATTGGTGTTTTTCCTGAAAATTAATATGCTATAATGCATGGCTCTAAGAAAGAACAGTAGGCATTTTGGAAAAACTGAAACTATTTGGGCTTGTCCTGATCCCAAATAAGATCAGACTTCGGGGTTAGAGAAGTGGTGGCTCACAGCCTGCCTGGTGCTACAGATGTATACAGTGCTGCAGACCTCTTGTTCTTCACCCAGAGCTCTTTCCTAGGGAAGAAGAAGGGATTCTTCTTTTGCCCAGTGATACTGCAGTAAGTGGGCCATATTAAGTCTGAAAGAGCTTAATCAATCAGCACTTGCAGATACAAAATCTATTTCCTGTATTTGCAAAACTCATTGCAACTCATTCATTTGAATAATGTCATTTGCTGATCAGGTATTCTCCAAGATGAATAGTGATGACACAGAACTGCTGTGTTCCTAGGCTGGGATTAGTTCTATTTCACTCCTAGAAGCAGTGTCTTTGTTGATCTAATCCTTCTGACTTTTCACCTGTGACAACAGAAAGGTATGGATCATCCTTCACAGTAAATGGCCTGGGTCTGATTTTGTATTTCTGCTTTTACAAAGCCATATTCCAGTGCAGCATTGTTTCTGGCTCTCAGCTTCCTCTGGTAGACTGGTGGCCTTGGATGCAACAGCCTAATCTTTAGATTCTCATTTTTCTACTAAATTCAGACAAACATTTCTGATTGCTGTTTCAAGAATTACCTCACCCAGTAAAACAAAAGTTAATTTGCATCAGTACCCGATTATTGGGAGAATAGTCTGGTTTAGGTACACTGGGTGGGGTATTAACCGTGTTAGAGCTTTTACCTTGGATTTGTAACCTTATCTCATGCTGACCTTTGAGACACAAGGAAGTCTTTCTTCAAAGCCTGCCTTGGAGAGCTGTAAATGATTAATTCACCAATCATAGATAAATGTTGTCTGCAGAGGATACCTGAATGAGTACACAACACATTGACTGAATGAAATGGAGATGGAAAGTTGTGATGCTGTTGAATGAAGTGGGACCATAGTTCTCATCACACAAAATCATAGAACCTTTAGGGTTGGAAAAGACCTCCAAGATCATTGAGTCCTACCTTTGGCCAAACACCACTATGCCAATCAAACCACAGCACTAAGTGCCACACCCAGTCATTTCCAATGTTTAACCCTCCTTTCAGTGAAAAAATGCTCCCTGATGTCCAACCTGGACTTCCCCTGGGATAGGTTGAGGCTATTTCCTCCTGTCATGAGTTGCTTGGGAGAAGAGGCTGCCCCCCAGCTTGATACAACCTCCTTTCATGTAGCTTTAGAGATCAATAAGGTCTCCTTTTCTCTAGGCTAAAAACACAAATGTCAGAAGACTTGATGATAAACAAACTTAAAGCATAGATTAGGCTCCTAACACTAGATTTTTAACAAAAAATCATAACCTTTCAGATAACAATCCTGACTGTGCTTCTAACTCATGCCATGAATTCTGATAGAGATGGCATGTAAGGTTAATATGAGTCAGGCTCTATGGGGATTTTGTTCATAAGCCTTGAGGAAACAAGCGTGAGAGCAGTAGCTCTATCATACTTTGAAATGCTCCTGGGCTGATGTAGATTTGCTGTCTGAGGTGGTGGTGAGGACACTGTTCTTACAATTGCTTCCACACGAGGCAGTTCATGATCCCTTAGCATTTTCACTGCCTCTCCTGAAGTGAAAAAGACACAAATCATCTCTCTGCTTTTTCAAAAAACATATATGAGGCTGAAACATTTGGCTGTCCATAGAGGGGTACCACTGCTTACAGCAGGTTTACGGTCTGAATTTTGATGGGAAAGCTATTTTGGGATGTAATTTTTCTTTCCAACGCTTTCCAGAAAGTAGTTCAAGGTACAAAAGAACTTTCTTTTCTCTTTCACTTTCAGAAGAACTCGGACTAGCCTGGGAAAATTATCGAATGCCAAAACTAAAATTGCAACTGGAGTATCAGAAAAATCTTTTCCATAATTAAATGTAGACAGCACTCATCATGTCTCATATATCAGAATGAGTCATTAAAGTTCAAAGCCTGGAGAAAGCACAGCTAAGGC
Organism: Erpornis zantholeuca; assembly: GCA_013400515.1. Taxonomy (NCBI): domain Eukaryota; kingdom Metazoa; phylum Chordata; class Aves; order Passeriformes; family Timaliidae; genus Erpornis; species Erpornis zantholeuca. Next base: position 5,849 of record VZTN01009375.1, read on the forward strand.
CTAGTAAACAGTAGCGTGCTTGCAGTGGTGTTACGGAGAGCAAATAATTTACATGCTTTAAATGCATCCAGGCTAGGAACTGAGCTGAACAAGGATGAGGCTGAAAGTTGTATGGTTAGGCAAAAGGCAGCAGTCCAACTCTAACAGCTGGATTAAAAGACCAACATATTTTGCTTTTCGGTCATCCAAAGTTCATCTTGCAATTCACTGATGAAGCCGGTGCCTTGAGGGATTTCTTTGATAGGAGCTGGAAGGGGGCTTTCTGAACGGGTGTGTTCCCAGGGACAGCTGAGGGCCAGCCACCTGCTCTCCAGGAACGTGCTCTGCCCTTGGTGAGTGACGAAATCCATCAATACATATTCCTTCTGCATAATATAATGCAAGAGAGTGAGGAAATAGCAATTTAATTAAAGTCCGCAGATGATATTATTCACTCTACTAACAAGCACAGGTCATTTCACCTGTGAGGAGATAATTTCTCTAAATCAAACATCCTGTATGTCCCCTAAGTGTTTTCATCATTTCATAATTGGATCTCAAACTGTTTTGAAGCACCTCTCATAACCAAACCCTTGTGCCAGCTGGATGTTCCCCCTATGGGGGATGGAGTGCTTGCTCTGGAAATCCTGCTGCAGTCATCACAATAATGTGGAGACCGGTTTTGACTGTAACACCTGTGAGTTAAACTCCTCTCTCTGTCAGAAAGCAGAGCTGGATTAGGTGACTAAATCCCCACCTCCACTTTCATCTCCTTGTGGACATTTAAATAACTCAGCTCCAGTAATTACCCAATATAAACCACAGCTCGTAGCTGCCAAAAATTCCTGAAGACAAGAAGGGAATGTGCAGAGCAAGCATATGGGACCAAACAGAATTACACCCCAAGCAGAGAGAAGAACCTGTGAGGCTCTGTGGTTTAAAACAGACACAAATACAGACTGTAGTTAAAAGGAATGATTTTTCACATCCCTTCTTCCTTCTTGGTTTCCCAAGGCCCTAGACTTAGGTTTCTGCCATACAGTTTGTGCTGCCACTAGTGTGTTTAAGGACATCCAGACTGGTGAGGAAAAGGATTCAGCTGAGGAAAAAAAAAAGTTCCTTTTTGACACGTTAGCTTTTATATCTCTAAATGAGGCAATTTTTAACTGTCAAGTGAGAGAGAAATAAATCCATGTTCTAAATTTCCAACTAAAATTCATCTGGAATGCTTTTCTTTTTCTTACTGGTTTTATAGCTACAATACCCTGATTTCTAGCTACAATGCAGTTCTGCTATATTCACCATTACAATGCAATGTCCTATTTCATCTTAAACAGTGCTTAACTTAAATGTATGTAACGGCTAAATGAAAGGGCAGTGCAAGTGCCAGAAACATCTAATACCGTGTGTCTTTTCCTAAAATTTTTGTCTTTTTGACTATGGCATCAGTTCTGAAGAGAAAAACCCCAGCCTTGCATCCTCTCTTTTCCAAGGAGTGAATCCTGGCATAATGCCACTTTTGCAGTTCATAGGTGTGTCTTAATCAAAAGACTACAAGCACAATGCAACTTCCCACAAAGAGCAAAATGAAATAGAGGTCTGCAATGCTTGAGGTGCACAGTCTAGCTCTTTATGACACTGCCAAAGGCATTTGATAAACCTATCCTCAATTACTGAGCTCTATCTGATCATAATTCTGTAGACATATCACTGTACTTGCAAAACCTGTACTGTGGCTCAATAGCTCTCAGGAAGCCTACAAAGCTAATAATTCTGAGAGAAAATTTGAATAACTTCAACTATGTCTTTGTTGGCAACTCACACCACTTACAAAGGTTTTTACCTGCCATCAACTTAAAAAATATTTCGGACACAGAAGAACAATTTCTGTTATCCTAATTTCTGAAATTAGTCTTCCCTTTGAGGAACAACTGGACTTACTAGCGCTTAATCTTTATTCTATTCTATTCTATTCTATTCTATTCTATTCTATTCTATTCTATTCTATTCTAATTGAACTAGTGAAGAGGGACTTTGCTTCCCCTATTGGTTACTGAATTAGATTTTGAGATATGACTTGAGGAAGAGGGACCTACACTGAGCATTTTGCTGCTGGGGAAAAAGTCATGATGAATTTCACATTGGTATTTGGGCAGCCATGAAGGTGGTGTTGCTATTCTCTTGTCAAAACATTTAAAGCAACAGAACAAAATTAAATGTATTCAACCTAAAAGTGAAGCTCACATTTTAGTTGTGAAAATTATTAAACATTAGCAGAGAGTTCCTTAGTTATTTTAAGGATTCTTTATCACTTAGGTTTCAAAATTTACAGCTCAAAACAAATGTTTAATGCAAGAATTACAAAGTGATATTCCGTGGCCTGTGTCATCTATGACAGTGATGACTGCTGTCCTTTATTGTTTTTATAACTAGGAGTGGATACTGTCCAAGCAAAGGAAGATCTGCACCTCCTATTGCCTATTGGGAATAATTTCAAATTTTTCTAGGAAGAAGGGGAGAGCAAGCAATGGTGTCCAGTCCCCCTACTTACACAGACCATTCAGTGTGTATGAGTGTGTGTGCATGGTCCTCCTCCTCCAGCTACCCTGGCTTTCCTGGACTCCTCTCCCACAGTCACGTGTTCCCTACACCACAAAAGTCTGCTGGGTTGGCCATCAATGGCCAGAGGTTTTCTGAAAGCTAAAAAAGTGATAAATAAACAGCGAATTTGAGTTATGGAGCAAAAAAATTTGGGAAGTGAATCTAAGTGGGAGGGGTATAGGTGTGCACAGATTAATGATAAACTATTCTAATGTAAAATAAGTAATTACCTAGAAAGAATTCAGGGGAAAATAGAAGGAAAACAAGGTATAGAAGGTTTTTGTTTTTAATTTTAACTAGATGAGAAATTTCAGAAAAATTTTAAAACTGACTTTTTAAACTCCCAAAACTTCTTGAGATGAGTTATGCTCCACCAGCATTTCAGTCAAATCTTCTAATCCTTTCTCTCTGACAAAATCTCAGAAAGTGTCTCTACTTAGCGGATTTAAAAGTGCTGGTGTTAAGTCGAATGTTATATATTTGCATATAAATGCAGTTACAAAACAAATGCAAATGATTTCAGGGCTTTGCAAAGTTTAGCATCAGGCCTCTCTCAGTGTCTGACACAACCCAAAAGTTGTGGGAAAATAATCAGTTGCTGCCCTGAACAAGAAAAACACCTTTCCTGTAAAAATAGAACTGGTCATTTCTTTCTGTAAATAATACCCTAAGTATACAGCCTCCTTTAACTATGGTGTTATTAAATCTGGCATTGATATCATAAACACTTGGTAGGACTGTTAATTTTATGAGGTACCTTTAAACTATTTCGGACTAGAATTTTAAGGTCTAATTTTAAGGATCTCTTTTTATGCATTGCCATAACATAAAAATATTAAGGCACAAGTTTGTATTGTACTGGTTGTTTCCTTTGGTAATTTTTGACATGCAGTATTTTTCTCACACAGTTTTTCATGGAAAAGGGCAGACCTCCTGAGGCTGCAGGGCAAGCCCTGAGTGGAACAATTCAAGTGCCCCTTCCTGTCACAGGCTTGTGGTAGGAGGAAAAGATGTAGATAATTCTTAAAGGGTTTTATAATGATCCTAGACTCTTTGGCTGGTCTGTTCTGATGCTGTTCACAGAGCACATCAACACGGACAGACATGAACGATCTAAGTAAGGGATAAGTTCCAATGCATCCATGAAGCTCTGGCTCTTGGGTGGCAAATGTGGATAGTGGAAATATTAATGAAAGGTCAACTTTCTCTGGGAAATTTTATATAATTTTAAATCCTAAGGGACCAAACTAATTTGATACTCACATAGTTTAAAATTTGATGACTCTTTAAGAGGCAATTTTTTTTTTTTTTTTTTTTTTTTTTTTTTTTTTTTTATAATGGCAATGCCTTCTCAACTCACAGTAGGATTTCAACCTTATTCAGATAGGAAAAAAATCCGTGGAACCTTTAGCTCTGATTTCCCCCTATTTATCCACACAACTCATTTTTAGTCCACTCCCAAGAGAAAAAATGTTTCTGAAAATGTTATAATCAAATTTTAAAAAAGATCCCTTAAATAGTCTATTAAAAAACAATTTTGTTGTAACAGCAGTGATGGAAATAAGTGTTATGGTGGATAAAATGAATGAAACTTGAAAAAGAGCTTGTGCTGGGTTTTAGGATGTCCTTGAGTTTGTTCTGCATATGAACTTCATTTACAAAGTGAGATAAACCCCTTCTTGGATACGTGATGGTAGTAGCATCTGCCACTCACACCTGAGCAGGTAACTCCTGAGTTATTCCTTATACGCCTGTTTCCCAAGAATTGATAAGAAATTAAATTTAGAGATAGGCACTAGTGAGCTGAAATTTTGGGAAATGAGAGCAATTCTTTACTTCAACATGTAATGTAGTATTCTGTAAACTGATCGTTTTTTAGGTGAAAATGAATTCCCTAGTATTATGTTCAAGTTATGTAAGTCATAGGTAGGTCTGCATTTGAGAAGTGACAAGAACACAGACTTTTACATCCCCTCTTTACATTCTCAGAATGTAAATCTTTAAATCATCTTTATGTACACTGGCTATGTGCCAGTGTCAGATTGGTCCTCTGCATGTGTATGAAAATTTCAGTCCTTCCTTTCTGTGAGTTTAAGAAGATTATGTAGCTCCTTCTATGAGAGCTAAATGAAGTTTTGGTGTCAGGCACCTTATATAAAATTTTGCTTCTCTTCTGAGTTTGACCTCATATGATTCCTCAGCAATATTGAAAACTCTAAAGCAGCAAAAAGATTGAAAACAAAACAAAAATAAGGAAGAAGTCCTCTTTTCATTTTTCTCTCCTCTAAAAATTCCAGTGCCTATAGAAACACCTTGAATGAGGAGAAATGGCTTTGGTAGGCATTTCACTTTTTTTAATGTATTGAAATAGACAGCTAAACACCCTAAATGAATATGCTCAATTAAAGCAATTAGATCATTGGATATTTCCCCCCTTATTTTGTCTGCTTAAATCATCAGGTAGTACTGTACACAACAGTAATTTTTTTTCAAAAATTATTTAAGATATTTTCATTATAAAAAGAAATTAGTTGATATTCATCCTATTCTCTTTTCACTTCCCTATAACCTTCTCCAGCAGTAGCTATAATAATTTTATAATTTTCTAATTTTCTCTGAAGCCAAAATTATATAATAATTTTTGTGAAAAATGATTTTAAAATATTCAGCCTTTAGAATACACTTCTTATAAGGCCATGGGAAAAGTTGCAAAGATTGTCAAAGCTTTCCTTTTTTCACATTTGTAAAAGGAAGAATTTTTTCATGATAATACACCATCTCTCTCTGCCACTCTGCTCAGCACTGCTGCCCAGGGCCTGGTCTGTCTCAGCTGATCATGTTCTGTCCAGAAGTAAGGTGCTGAGGATGCACCTGATTGCCACTGATCTGCACACTTAGCTGTCTCATGCATAACATAAATAACCCCTCCCTAAGAAGTAGTTCTTAATTGGAAAGGAATTTTTATACTCAAATTCTGTAACATGTTTTATTACCAGCACTGTAAGCTGCTCAGGAACATTAGCAACTGCAGGCACACCAGGTAACAAAGCTAATGCTTAAAAAAGTACAGGAAATTCAGGAAAACCAGACCAATCGTTACTAAATTAGGCTTTAACTTTTATGGATTTTATTGTCCATATACCTGATAGATTCAGAGGTTAAGTAATAACATATGGGCTTGGGCAAACACACAGATGTACATTAAAATATGTTCTTGAGCAAAGCACATTAAAAGGATTTGGTTCCATTTTCACAGCTGTAATTTATAGACTACTCGGGGTATTTTTAATGGCTTGTATCAGGCATCACCAGGCTGCTATATGTGGCTGGATTCAGGTCTCAGTTCCACCAGAAGAACTATTACCTAAAGCTTTCTGGTTTTCATTCTCCTTGGTCTCCAGAACATGGGAATTAAAGGTAGAGTGGAAAGCCTTGTCAATTCTGCCAAAATGCTGAAAAATTGGAATAACTTGAGACAAAGGAGGGGAAGGCACATATTTTTTGTAAACTCCTTTTTTCACTTTGTCGGCATTCCTCTACATTTTGAGCTGCACTCCTCTGTAGCCAAATCTCCACTAAAGAATTCTTTAGGTCAGATATTCATATCTTACAGAAAGTGAGTTACCTACTCCTTGGGTGACCTAATTGGAATCCAGCAATCATGACACACGTTTCTGTATTGAGTTGCAAATGCCCATTTAACTGTTAGATAAAGACAGTCAAGTGGGACACTGTTTGAATTAACTCCCAAATGCAGAGCTCTTTAAGCTTAAGGTGTTTTGTTATTCACTGAGGAAGGAGACATCATGAATCTCTGTCACAGAGCATGCAGGGAGCTCATGACAAGCTGAAAATGCATTGCTTTAAAGCATTTCAGGCATGACCTTAAACAAACAAACAACAACACTCGCTCACCTCAGCATTTCATGGCTTGGTTTAATGATGTCCAGACAGCATTTCCGAGGCAAAGGATGAGGGCTTACCCTCACCACTGGCTTTTCCATGTGGAAGGTCTCCAGGCTGCCCATCAAGAGGCTCATGACTGGGTGAGGGGCACAAACCCAGTGAAACACTGGGACCTAGCCATGCCACTAGCTAGATAGGAAGTTAAAGATATATGGGTTCCTGTAATGATGGTGATAATAATTAAGCTATGTTATTTTGGTACCAATTTTTCCACAAGGAGAGCTGTTAATTAGGCTACAGCTTTCTGATGTCTCTAGACCTTTCCTTTTCTCCCCAGGCGAGAAATCTCATTGTCATTGCTGACCCTGAACTTTTTCTTCCACCAGCATCTCTCTCAGGTTTATTACTATGGTTGGACTCTTGCCAGCATTTGCCCTCACCCCGACCTTGTCTTTGATGAAATACTTGTTTATATCTTGCTGGGTTCTCCACTCAGCTAATGCAATCCCCTTCTTTAAATTCCCTCCTGAATGGTCTCCTTGAGTTGTCTGGATTTAATTCAGTGTTGCCAGGAGAGCACAAGATGCATACTCCTGTTGTAATAAGCTTATTTGGTACAGGCTAAAGAGTGGCAAGCTGAGGATATAGGATTACAATACCTTTTCTTTTTTTTTCTCCCCTCTAACATGCTCTCTTGTTTCTGCTGTCAGAGCCCTGTTTGAACAGATTGTTACAGAATGTGCCTGGGGTGTCAGGGACCCAGCCAGGAGCAGGAGCTGGAGCTTGGCTGGTGCAGGAGGAGGAAAGCAGGTGGGCAGGCTGGCTGAGCAGCAGCAGCCTGTGAAAGAAAGGGCAGGGGGTGCTGGTGGCTGCCGGGGCCGAGGGGCTGTCAGCTTGCACAGCCAATTCAGAGACATTCAAGCTCAATGCTGGATGCTGTTTGGAGGGTAGAAGGGATCTGCAAGGCAAGCCTGTCCTGGGGAATTTTTGGCTGAAGAGTTGTAGTAAGAGAGAGGAATGGATGAAGTGGGAGGATCTGGAATAGTTGGGTATTTACACTGAAAGCTTTCTGGGACGGGTAAGAGACAGTATGTTACTCATAGCAGTGTGCTTTTGAGGATAAGTTGTGCCTTTAATTTAAAAGGATTGTAATGACTTTTAAGTTTAATTAGCTTCCATGAAAAGTCCAGCTCTGGGGTAGAAAGGAAAAAGGGAGGGAATTACTGAGGTGGAGGGGAAGGACTAAGCAGGAACGAGTTCGGAAAAACGAGGGGAAAGTCTGAAGACATGAAGAATGTGTAAAGGGTGATTCTGGGGGGTGTCTGTGGAATTGGGCAACTGTGAGACCTAGGAAGGTAGGGCCAGCAAAATGAAAACTTTTTTCAGAAGGGAAGTAGAAGAAAGCCACTTTCTGCCCTAGAAAATACTGCTTCTTTTCAGCACTAATAATTTCTAATTGGAGAAGTATCTAATCTGTTCCACCCGCAATTAGTTTGGAGGTCCCTCTAAAATGTTTTCTTTGTTCTTCTTATCTTAGCTACAATGAGAGATTGCCAGTGAAAAGGGCTTTGCAATAGGAATAAATTGACTTGGTGGTTTTTTGAGCCCCTTTTCTATGACAAGACTGTTTCAGGGACCAAGCTTAAATTAAAATATTCCTAACAATGTTAAAAGGCAGAGAGTGTATCTCTCTTATTACTCCACTGTCCCATTGTCTCCAGCATGCCCTGCACAGTCTGCTCTTTCATTCCTCTATCAGAACCCCATTTCTGATTTAATCCAGTCTACTACTCCTGAAGCAAAACTTTTGCAGAAGGAGACTAGACAAGATCAATGTCTAAACACATTGTCTTTGTTTTAAGGTTCAACAAAAGTCTTAATTCCAACTGTTGCATTTTATAGAATTAGATCACAGTTCTTAAGCATCTGTCATCTCAGGCTATGTTTAGTTCTACTGTCCTTGATGTTTGAGTACCAGAGAGGTGTTTGCTCAGATACTTATTTCAGTTTACAAAAAAAAATTATGAGCTACTGTTTTGGACAATCTAAAGGTTCTTCAGGATGACCCCAGTACTTGCAGTGAGACAGGAAGACTACTGTTGTAAAATCATGTCTCAGAGATGCCCCGGATTACAAATAATTGGGGAATATCTTGTTAGTGGTTTGGGTTTTTTTTCTGTAATAAATTTTAAGTTCCAATCCTATTTATAGTGTACAGTGGACAAAATAATTAAAGCCACCAATGAAGCTATTATCAATTACTGCTCTTAACTTTTGGCAGAAATTACAAGATCCTTGTTATTTTTCTTCTGTTGCTTAATGGTGGACATAGTTTCCATGAACTGTCAATGGGTGTCTTCTTAGAAAAAAATAAGTAATAAATGAAGTTTTCCTCCTATAATATCAAAGTAATTAAAGAAGCCTTTAAAATTTATAGATTAATTTTACTACTTTGATTCTTTGTGCTTCAAATCCAAGCTATATCTCAGAAAATCTCTGCTCTAATTAATTTTAATCCACAAAAGTAAAGATAATATGGACTCCTCCTACTGAAGGGAGAGATGCTCTTATAAATAATAACAACCCAAGAGTAGGAAATAAGCGTCGTCCATGCATAAACCATTCTGGGATTGGAGAATCTTATTCCCCAGTTTCAAATTCTGTCCTGGGCTTGCTTAGTGAACTTCACTGCATTGCATGAGATCTATGTGCCTCTTTCTTCATTGTAAGAATGCATCTGCTGTGAACTGTTTTGGAGTCTAAAGCCACGAACTTCACACACTACATGTAACTATTCTTATTGAAGAAAATTTTTAACTGTGAAGGAGTTATACTGAGTGAATTATTCTCACTGATAAATGGTGAGAATTATCCATTTGGGTTTGGAATCAGTTTTCTGATATGTGGACATTTGAATACCTGAAAAAATGTTGATCAAAACTCTATGCTACTTAGAGCTGCTAAAACCCACGAACAAAGCCAAATTCAGAACACAGCTTAATATGATTCTATAATATTACTGTGATCAAATTTCAGTTAATTGCTGAAACTTCATTAGGAGTGTGATCAGATTGAAAAGGTAGGTTTAGATATATGAAAATTGCTGTTTATAAAGGCATGGATACCAGTTAATTCCTTAACTTCATTTCAGTTTTGCCCACTGAAATAATAACCCAGTTTAACAGATTTGATCTAACATTTTACTCTTTTGAAAAATCAGAATTCTATTGTGGATTTGACATTTGAAATCCAGAGCAACTCTGCTTTGACTTTAAATGTAGACCAAATTAAATAATTTGCACTTTTAAATTACATTCAAGGAGTGCAATGTTTTCTTTAATCCATCCCTCTGTATCTAATGCTTAAGGAACCACCCTATTACAATCCTGCACTGAAAATAAAGAGGGAAGTATGTAAGCATTCATTTAATGAAGTCCTCTCCAGCTCCTGGTTTGTTTTTTTTTTTCCTACCTTGTTAAGCCTTCTGTCCTCTACCTTGGTTTAGATATTGTACACACATCACTTGACCTTTCTATCACCATCTTGTGGAAGCCTATCTGAAAATGTGCATACAAGGTGCTAGGTATATACATCCAGGGGAATTTTGGCTAGCAAGATTTTTAAGTTTAAAAGCATGTGAAAAGAAAGTAGAAAATGCATTTAAAAATCATTGAAATATGCTAAGGGAGCATATAAATACATGACATTTTAGATCTCCCACTCTCCAAATCAACTTCTACTGAATTGTAGGAACATCCAGTAAAACCAATATTTTTTCTATAGCAGCTCCTTGAAATCTTAATGTTTTGTGCCATAGAGTCCCCAGAAACACTTTAGGTTAGCAAAATCAAGTTTTTCAACTCAATGTCTTCATCGGCCCAAGCTTGTCTGATTCCTTGAATGTCAGTGGAGTTACTCAAAGCTGGACAGGGCACAAAGCAACATGACCTCAGTTTGAAGTTGGTCCTGCTCTGGAAAAGGGGTGGACCCTTCGATCTCCAGATGTGCCCTCCAAACTGAACTGTTCTATGATTTTATAACTGCTAGCTTGCATTAAATCTATAACTGCTCATTCCACCCCCAGATTTTACTCAGTGCCCATGGATATATTCCTGATTGATTAGCACTTAGAAAGAGAGCAAGCAGTCTCACTCATGACATCTACTTCTCAGTATGAATTTTAGCCTGTCCAGTCTGTGAATTAGTCTAAAACTGGAACACTTGAAGGCTGTACAGAAAAGCAGTGTCTGTTCAGGATGGTAACTGATTGCTGTCCCCAAGCCAAGGCATAGGTCACAGCTGAGCTGGCAAATGGATAAAGTGATGTGGGATTCACTTAGTTCAGCCCTAGTCCCCTCCAGGGGAGACTTGCTTAGTCCCCCCTAGGCATTGCCAGGGCTAGCAATATGTTAAATCAACCTAGATGTCTGTAGCATTAACATCTTTTCCCATGAACATCAATTTGTGGCATTAATCAGCAATATGTATGAACTATGAATTCCATTGTTCTCTCTTAAACATAATATACATTACTTTATAGAGTGAAGCATTCAACCAGGAGTTAATGAGATGACCTAAAAGGATGTTTTCAGTATGCAGTTATAGGAATCAGCACAAGTGCAATCCTGTTTGACACATTTACTTTCTTCTCCTGATGGCCTTGGACATGCTTCCAGCCCTGAGTATCCGACATAGGTTATCATCCTATTTTTTCTCATTCCCCAGTGGATCTGCAAAATCCACTGAGTGGATCGTAGAATCATGGAATGGTTTGGGTTGGAAGGGACCTTAAGCATCATCTAGTTCCAACCATTCTGCGATGATCAGGAACACCTTCCACTAGACCAGGTTGCTCAAAGACCCATCCAATCTGGCCTTGAATGCTGCCAGGGATAGGGAATCCACAGCTTCTCTGAGCAACCTTTTCCAGTGCCTAACTACCTTCAGAGTAAAGAATTTCTTCCATATATCTACCTTAAATTTCCCTTAAATTTCAGTTTGGATCTTTTACTCCTTTTCTTATGAGTACAATTCCTGAAAAATTCTCTCTTTGTCTTCCCTGTCAGCCCCCTTCAGACACTGAAAGGTTGCTATGACGTCTCCACAAAACATTCTCTTCCCCAGGCTGAACAGCCTCAGCTTCCTCAGCCTCTCTCCATAAAGGAGATGCTCCAGTCCCGTTAGAAACTTTGTGGCCTCTTTTGGACTTGCTCCAACATTTCCATGTTCTTTTTATGTTGGGGGCACCAGAGCTGGATTCAGTTCTTCAGGAGGCATGTCATGAGAGCAGAGTAGAAGGGCAGAATCACCTCTGTAAATTGACTCAGGTCAGGAGACAGGACAGAAAATGAGAGTCCAAGGTCCTCATTTTCTCTTTTTCTGACTGAAGTTGTGTCTTCACATGCAAGACCTGCAAAATAAAACTTCTCAGGGTGCCATTCTGCTGGTGATTCAAAGAGCAACCATAGGGCATTCTAAATACTTCNCCTGAAACTGCAACACAACATGAAGTATGATAGGTTCCCTGCTATCTTCAGTGCCTAACTACCTTCAGAGTAAAGAATTTCTTCCATATATCTACCTTAAATTTCCCTTAAATTTCAGTTTGGATCTTTTACTCCTTTTCTTATGAGTACAATTCCTGAAAAATTCTCTCTTTGTCTTCCCTGTCAGCCCCCTTCAGACACTGAAAGGTTGCTATGACGTCTCCACAAAACATTCTCTTCCCCAGGCTGAACAGCCTCAGCTTCCTCAGCCTCTCTCCATAAAGGAGATGCTCCAGTCCCGTTAGAAACTTTGTGGCCTCTTTTGGACTTGCTCCAACATTTCCATGTTCTTTTTATGTTGGGGGCACCAGAGCTGGATTCAGTTCTTCAGGAGGCATGTCATGAGAGCAGAGTAGAAGGGCAGAATCACCTCTGTAAATTGACTCAGGTCAGGAGACAGGACAGAAAATGAGAGTCCAAGGTCCTCATTTTCTCTTTTTCTGACTGAAGTTGTGTCTTCACATGCAAGACCTGCAAAATAAAACTTCTCAGGGTGCCATTCTGCTGGTGATTCAAAGAGCAACCATAGGGCATTCTAAATACTTCTTTGAGGCAGTCCTCTGTATTACTAGACTTTTCCAGACTAGTCTAAACATCCTTGAGAAGGGTAGGCTGATTTATTCCTTCCACTGGAGGAACAGTTGCAGTATTCAGGCCAACCCATAAGGTTGCAATATCTATTTTCAAAGGGCATCTTAGGTGGGGTTATAGACTGAGAATCACTCTTTTAAACACCAGGTAAGATCCACCTAGGGACATGTCTTTACCTGTCTTAAGAGTATCAATTTCCAAAGAGGTGATAATGAGAAAGTACTTTAAGAAATGTCTTCGTGGAAAGTCTCTCTGTATAATTCTACAAATGTTTCCAAATTGCCCCAGATTATATACAAAGGAAAGGCTGTTCAAACTGACTTTTGAAAAAAGAAAAAAGAAAAAAAAAACCCCAAAAAAACCCCAAACCAACAAATGACAAAACCCCTCCCAAACACCCATACCCAAAACCAATCTAGCAAAAAAACCCTATAAAAAAAACCCCATGCCTATAAACTTTCCACAAAAGCTGTGCAGAAAACAAACCTTCTGTCATCAAATTTATTCTACCACTTCACCTAACACTGAAATCTTAATGTTACATCTTTCCCATTTTTAGTATGTATACATTTTTGTGCACAGTGTATTAAAGACATGGGGCCATGATACTGTCAGAAGCTTTTTCTGATCTGATGATATTAAGTTCAAGTCTTTCAAGTCCTGCACCCTGCAGACCTGAAATTAGTCTCAGATGGCTTGATGTGCTCTAATACTGCTCTTGTATGTTTGCAAAGGCTCAGTGAATTGGTTACTTCTCATGCTTGGTTAAAAAAGTGTTTAAAAATCTGTGATCTGAGAAGCTTTTGATTTATTTGCAGCCAGTGTTCAGGAAGTTCTTCAGCAGGAAGATTGGTTTACTTTTCGACATTATAAAAGGGGATTTTGCATTTTGCTGCTTTTTTTTTTGGTTTTGTTTTTTTTTACACCTCTGCTTTTGGTTCCTTTAGGCCCTGGGGGTTGGTAGTCTAGTTGTTTACTTAGCTCTGGTCATTCTGAATGCCTGTTCTTCCATTCTTCCTCTTATCTCTCGAGTGGTATCCTCTCCATCTGTTCAGTAAGCACTAACAATTTTCAGCCTTATCTTTTAAGACCATCTTCAGAAGCAGTTTTGCAATTGTTTTCTGAAAAGGACTTGGCACTTAGAAAGTCCAGGTGCAAAACCATTTAACTGAGATTTCAGGGGACAGCATAGGGAAATGAAAAAAAGGATACTGTTGCTATTTTTTTTTCTCGTGTAGGGATCTTCTTGGTATTTTACTTGAACTTTAATCCCCTCCACCCACAAAAAGGCAACATATATTTATGTTTGCTTCCAGTAAAACTCACATCTGAATTTACTCCAATATCGATGTAAACAGAACACTATAACAGGAGGCATAAATGACCTTTAATATGAGTATCTTTACAAACAGCAGATGTAATTTACAATAAATACATAATAAAGATTAATGAATATAGTTCTTTCCTATTTTCAAATAGAATTCTGAAACTGGATTAACTCCTGTGGGATGGACTATTTATTTGGTTTTCTGAATATACCTTCTAGCAGGTTTAGCCCACCAACATGATGTAGGTTTGTTCTGTAAAGCTATTAATATACTGTAATTAACATACAGCATAATCAATCACCCAGCTTATTGCTGGGTGTCTTACATACTTTGACTTGTCTGAAGTAAGGAGACTGTAACAGTAAAGGACACTCTTATCCTGAACACCATCTTTCCAGTGAGAGGTGCCATAAATTATAGAAAATGGGAGAAACAAGAGCTGCTCAAAATTCCTCTAGGTCTTATGAGAATTATGGCATTTCCAAGTATGTCTATATCCTGAATTGATAGGAAGAAAATCTAAAATTGTCTTGTAAAGGAATTATATGTCAGTTTAGATAAATGTCTAAAACAGTGGCTGACCAAAATCCCATAAAGAAGTGGTAATGGGAAAATAGGGAAGCTTTTCTTATGAATTAAAATGGTTAAATGAAGGAAATTCAGATTAGAAATATATGTTTGATTTAAAATGGAATGAGATGACTGCTGAAGTTCCACAGAGATCTCTGCTTAGGCCTGTGTTCTTCAAGAAAGCAACAAATGATTAGAGAAAGGGGGTGGATGCTCATGGGAAAAAAAATCCTGCTCTCTTGGAAAGTAATGGTCTCTAAGTTGACTATTACTAAAGAACTAGATCCTAGGCCTAAATACAAAACATCATTAAGAACATCAGCTCAAGACCTGACCTGGTCAAAAAGTCAAACTGAACATTTCAAGCTGCTTGGGAAAGTGGGGGGAGCAGAGGAACCCCTACACTGCTGTTTAACTTCATCCAGGGCTCTGAATGGGACAGCAAGAGAGAAGGCAGCAGCTGCCCACAGGGACTCCTATACCCTCCTGGCCACATGACATTCTTCAGAAATGTAATTTGTCTTCAGCCACTGAATTTGTAAACAACCCATGACATTCAGGAGAACAATCACATAAGTTAAAATCTTGGCTTTCGTCATTCTCTCAAATGAGTGAAGATTCTTACTGATTGGGGAAAAGTCATACTGAGAAGTAAACAAGCAAAGAAGGGCAGAGAGGCCCCACAGAGAGACCTTGACAAATTAGAGAGACAGGCAATCAGCAACTGTACAGAGTTTAACAAGGGCAAATGCCAGATTCTGCACCTGGGACAGGGTGTAGAAGGGAGTTTAGGGCAATAAATCCGGTAGGAGAAAACCTGAATACAGAAGGAGAAACTTTAGCTAAAGTTAGGGGATTTAGCTAAAGTGTGCAGTGGAGACTTCACAGAGAAGGTTAAGGTAGTGTGCACCTCAGTAATATTTTGGGCCTGGACTGGTATCTAAATTTTGCTGGTTTCCACCATGGAGGTACCAGTCACAGATGTTTTCAGAGTGTGTCCTGTTGCTGCTTTTGTAGTGAATTTGAACTCCAGTCTAAAGATAGAGTCCTCTGTATGGATTGTAATCCAGTCAGGTCTGTCATGGTCCTGTCCTTGAACTCTTTCAACTGATCTCCAGTTCTATCACCAGCTGAGTATTTCCACCTTTAGCACTGAAGCTCATCTGACTCCATGTTGTACTGGGCTTGGGGAGCTAAGGGAAAAGCAATTAAGTGAGTAGAAAAACAAAATGGTGAGGTTANCACTAAACAAAACCAGAAAGTCCCTCCCATCTGCATGCCATGGACACCAGTTCTTCAGCACCAGCTCTTTGGCTTGGCAGGTCTGCTCCTCTTGTGCTGTGTCATGGACTTGGAGTGAAGACACAGCTTCACCATTCGGAGAACTTAGAGTGGGCTGGGAGATTTTTATTTCTGGTTTCATTCATCAGCCTTCTGGAGGGGATCAGAGCTCTGAGGAAGAACTGTCCCATATAAAGAGCTAGTTATTTCTTTCATTATCCCAGGAAGCTATTACTGCATAGCCCACACAAATATTCAGAAAAGATATGAGCCAGGCCATTCAAAACAGTAAGGCTTAAACAATAATACAGATTGTGAGATTAAGACCTTAATTTTTAGTGGGATTTTGACTCTCCTTGATGTATGTTAAACTAAAAAAAATAATATCAAGGTCTGACAGTGCCTTTTTAAAAGAAAATCAGGTTTCTAGAAAAATAAGCAAAAGTTCTCACAGATATAACTTTGAAAAAAAGTACAAAAAAATGAGAAGTTATGGTAGTTACAGTGATTAATCATTTTCTCCCATTCCACTGCCAGCACTGAAATAGCACTGAAGTCAATGGTTGCTCTCTCTGAAAAATGGACCTTGCTTATTCAAAATTCTTTTTTCTGAGTTTGTCTCATCTGTGTCTTCCAGCAGTCTGGACACTGCTGCGACATACATACACACTCACTCACTCACACACACACATATATCTATATGATAAGAAAACAGGACTAAATATCATTATCTGTTTTCCAGTAGCAAATATGTGCTAACTTTTCAATTTTTCTTAAATATATCTTCCTTACTCTCCAGCCTAGTAATGTAAGATTGCAGTCACATACACAGCACCTGAGTCTAATGAGTTTACTGGGTACTAACCAGGGGCACAGTAATTCAAAGCAGATGTTAACTGACACTGGTTATATTGTTCTAACAGTGTGATGTGAAAAGGCACCTGATTATTTTAGATGTATTTTCCATATCCTCAGATGTGCTCTTAGATGTTTAAAGTCTGTAATATTTAAAAAGCTTGCCTTAAGTCAAACAGAGACTGTAAAAACAGTGTAAAATCCATGTTACTTCTTTATGTTGTAAGGGAGGACCATTTAACTGATATAATCTTT
>VZTN01009376.1:7614-18884 GCA_013400515.1 Erpornis zantholeuca
TTTAACAGAACTATCCTATTGAAAATACTATTCAAAGCAAATTTTTCCAGCATTTGTATTGATGGTGGTTATTTTGTATATATGTTTTCATGCTAATTAATTGCTGGTTTTAAGAATAAGTCAAGAGAATATCATTAGTGTACTTGCCCACAAATGATAATGAAGTGATTTGATACTGTACATATATAACATTTCTGAAAACTGATATTAGATACAGCAAAGCTACTATTAGAGGACATTAGGCTTAAAACATTTTTTTTTTAAGTCTGGCCAAATAATTGTTATAAACATTCTGACTCAGCTGTTTAGCATTGGTGGATAATGGACTTGAAATAATACAGTCATTGCTGTCAGTTTTTATTGATTCAACAGCACCATCATCTTGTCTACCACCTTGATCTGAAAAACATTAAAAGGATCAATGTGGTTAAACTCCCTGTATTGTCCAACCGAGACTTGCTGAGGAACCTGACAGCAATATATGTGCTTTTCTAACAAATGAAGAGCAAGTGCCAGGCAAATCTTCTCTTCCCTGCAGAAGATTAACACTGCAAATCAATGACCTTTAGAGTAATCTAAACTGTATTTTTTTGTGGTTTGTTAAAAAAGTAGGGTTTTCCAGATGACAGTTGAGGACTGGAATGATATAAGCACTGTGATGAACTGAGGTATGAACAACTGTTAGCTTTATATAGGCACGTGGCCTGAATTTGTGGATTTCCTCTGAGTATGTTTATTCTTTATGTTATGCACACATAAACAATAATGTATCTTTTTTTTTAATAAAAAAAAAATAGTTCCGCATGCAGGTGGATTATATTTAGAGCATTTTGGGTTTTTTTCTCTTACTTATAAACACAAGAGGGATTCAAGATCATGTTTTTCCAATTTTTCAAATGTATTCTTAAGCAGAATCTGCAAACAAATGAACATGAAATTTTAGCATTCTGCTTGTGCCTTTACTGTAAACTTGGTATCATGGACTTGGTTTATTTCAGTGCTAAACAGTTTAAGCTCAGAGGAGGAACAGGATGACCTGTCTTTTATAATCTTTAAATAAATCTGACTCTAACAACTTTAAGTCACGAATATGATAAGATACTGCTCCTCTCTCTGTCTGAAAGGATTTCCAATAGCAGCATTGGCTGTTATCTGCAGACAAAAGGAGCATATTCATTAAAATAGTCTTTAGAACAGCATAGTTCTAAGGGAGAATATAAAGACATTTAAAATAGAAGCCAGGTTTCCTTTAATATTTTATGAATCTAGGTCAGATACCAGATTTTTGCATTCAATTACAATACAGTTTCCATTTGGGAAGAAAATAACACCACCATATCCACTACCCAGCTTCAGCTATAAAGTACACCAGAATATAATTTCTGTCATGGAGCTTCTCATAATGAGGCAGCTCCCACTGCTAGTAAGAAATGCTTAAGAAAATGGAAAGAGACAGAGATTTATTAACAAAATACAGTTACTTATTCATAAAAATGAATTCTACTTTCTGGTTCCAATTCTTCAGTTATTTCTGTCTCATTTCCAGAAGTAATTGATGTTTGGTCAGCTAACTGCTTCTCTGACAGATGTGAGAGCTTTTCTGTCTCCTGTTAAATTTCTTCAGCCATCTCTACCTTATCATCTGCTAGCCTTTCTTGTTTAACCTCCTACCCCACATGCTACATAAAAAGATAAACTTACAGTCTTTTTAACACCCCTTGAATAGTAAAACTTACTAAAGTTCAAAACTTGAAGAGTTACAGCACATATTCATTATACAAAGCCTTTAAACGATGGAATTGCTTATGCAGCACAGGAAACAATGAGAAGTTGTCAACTGTGGCAACAAATAATTGATACAGTAAAAAGAAATTCTCTAACGATGTATATTTGTGAAAATGTAACTATTATAATCATTTGGTACCTGTCAACATATATACACCCTCTTAGTTTTCCAGATTCATTTATATTTCAGCTCTTTCAGTTCTACAAGACTCAGTTAAAAAAAGCCACCCCACTACCATCTTATTCAGTTAGCAATTTTACAACTAAATTATACAGCAATTTCTGTTTCAAAAGCAAACTAAGATAATATAAAAAAGAATCAGCCTTGTTACACAGCACAAACGTTCTCTAAGGTAAAATGTATATGGAGCATAATTTACTCTAAGGTAATTTTACTCCCGTGGTTCCCTTTGAGTTCAATTACCTACAATAACACCTCCTCAATGGATACAACATTGCAGGATCATGTCCACGATGGAAACTTGGTGATGACTGAAGTCAAACATCTTAAACCCCAGAGAAGTGAGGCCCCATTGTGCTCTCCTGGAGCACAGCAGCAGTGCCAACACCCGCACCTGTGCCCCTGCCTGCACGGGGCACCTCCCAGGGCTCATAGACCCTCAAATCTGCCACACTGAAAGGACCATTGTTGACAGCGAGGCCTGGGATGATCCCCACCTGCACATTTCCAGAGTCCTTGAGGTCTAAACCCTACTTGCTGGGGAATACAAAGAGATTTGGTGTGATTTACTCACTGAACCCATGGTAGGTACCTTTTAGGTTGATAAATACCTGTACACACATAAAAATAGGTGCACACATCACTCTACCTGTGTATGTGAATTGACTTTGGTATGAATGTTGCTACCTCATATCTATGGCTAAGTCATTGTTATAATTGTAGTGAACCCTATGGAATCACTTGGTAAATGTTAAAATACTCAGTGATTAAGTGCTGCAAAACTCTTTTGCACCCTTATCTTTGCATCCATATCTTGGATGCTTACCCCTCTTCACATTCCTGACTTTAGTATAAATTATTCCAAATTGCTTCTAATTTCATCTTCCTTTGTATGCTTTAATTTGTGTAGTAAGTGAGCCTTGCCAACAAACTCTGTAAAGTCATGTTTTCACATGCATTTTAAAATTCATATTAAACTGCTTTTGCCAAAATCTTTGATAGTGTTTCTTTAAGTGACCAAACCACTTGTTCATGATACCTACCTAGCTATATTCCAAAGTTATTCCATTTATTCATTACTTTCCCCAGCTATATATTGGTAATTTTCAGTGGGAAGGCAAAACGAACTCCATCCAAACAAGAGCAAAATGTGCAGGGCCAGAAGCTGGACTTTCATGACCCCTGTGGGTCTCTTCCAACTCAGTATGTTCCATGATTCTGTGATTCTGTGAGATGATCCCACCGAGATCCCTTCCAACCTGAACCATTCTGTGATTCTGTGAATACTTCTGCAGTAGCAATGATAAGCTGTAATCAAATCCTAGATACACAGGCCTTGAAGGGTATTAGAACATCTACTCAAGCTGCAGCAACTTAACTCACCAGCAATCCAAAGTGTAGTACTCTGGCAATACAGTTAAGAGTACAAGAAGCTGTTAAGTGCCAATTTGGGGAAGGCAAAGACTTCCACTTAAACATTATGCCCACAGGAAGGACAGAAGATGGAAAGCGTTGCCTAATTTTCCAAATTCAGCTTAATCAAATAATAGTACAACCCATGATATTTTCATGCTCTGAATACAAATTTAAATTTAGCATTACATTATCAAGCTGTCAGTAACAACTGTCTATATGTCATAACTTCATATAAATGTAGCTTAAGGTATCTTTATTTATTTTAGTATCACTTAAGCCCAATTTTGCAAACACTTGCTGTGGTCAAAGAAAATGTTTAAATATTCAATTTAGTATTAGATGTCAATAAAGCTACTCAGAATTTTAATGGTAAGCACACGATGAACTGAAGTCATACTCATAAGAAGAATTATTCACAACAAGTTGGTCCACTTCGTATCAAAAGAAATACAACTTTTTAGAAATACACATTTGAAGAATCAAGTCTAAAAATATTTAGGTAACTTCCTGCCTGTGCTCTTCTGTGTATTTTATATATTGCCACCATATATATAACAGTGTTGAGATACAAAAGAGATTGCCAAGTCTTAAATATTCACTGAGAAGTTGCCCTACAGCATGGGAAAAACACTATGAAATGATCTCTTCAGTAGATTAGAAGAAAAATGTATTATTGTAAATGTACATAGCTGTAAATAAAAATCAGTGTATATTGAAAATATTAAAAATTTCTGAATTAATGACGTTAAAAGACAACTAAACATGGCCAACAGCTTATATAGGCTTAATGTAACTTTGTACAGTAAATAGAATAGTGTCTTATAATTTGAGAGAGATTGTCACAGGGACCTCTTTCCCATTAGAGCTTCCAATGTAGAGAAGAGAAGAAATACTGAATAAAGAGTAAGTATTAACCCAACAGAATAAGAATAAATGCAGCTGAAAAAATATGAGCCTCATTCAGCAAATAATCAGTATTTGGTCAATTTTTTACTTGATAGCTAGTCATATCCTTAGCATATTGTAAAAATGTTCACTTAAAAGGCAGCTTTGAAATCACCAGCAATAGAAACAAAATTTTCTGGGCAATATTCCTGAACTTCAACATAGGTATGACCTCACATCTTGAGAAAATATTAGATTTTTTCAGAAAAATACCTCTTTCTACTTTGATCTTGTCAGGGATTGCATTTTTGTCTGCTAAATCAGATTTGATAGCCATCTCTAGTTTAGCAATTTGCAGTTTCATTTGCTGTTCCTTTGATTTCCACTGCTGTTCATGGGTCATACAGAAGACAATGTAATAAAACATATGGCATGTGAAAAACTTTTAGAAATCAGCTTCAACAGAAAATAATAAAGAAAAAAGCTTTTAGTGGCACAGAGACCACTGTCATCATGTCTTAGGAATTAAGTAAACACATGCTGGTCTGCTGCTGTTGAAACCAAGGCGCCTTTCTCAGGCTGCGGTTAAAAAACATGAAAGAGTTTGTGGGATGAGCAAAGGAACTGGCCTTAATTTAGAGCTCCAAAGTCAAAAAGTTGGCAGCATGCAACATTTGTGGGACTAGAAAAGGAATTCAGATGCATATCCCAGAGTAATCCACAACTCCAAACCTCAGCAACTGACAACTAACAAAACCATTCTTTCCGCATACAAAACCTCTTAATGTAGAGAGCTGGGATCATCCACCTGATTTCTTTTAAATCTGTGAAACATGCAGAGCATAAAGTCAGTTGCCTGTTCAAAGAAAAATGTTGACCACAAAGTGACAACAGTTTTCTCATACTGTAAAACAACAATTCTGATACTGATTAAGAAGCACATTTAAAGTAATCTTTCTCCGACTTTAAGAAATAAAAACCAGAGTTGGGCCAAGAAATTAGATTAACTATTTTGCCTGTAACACATTATTTACTTGTCAAGCACCAACCTATGTGCAATAAGGATTGCATGGACACAGAACTGCTGAAACCACAACAAAAAGTGTTACTCAGATTAAAACTAAATTAAGCACATTATATAATTTACAGTGTAATTCTCAGTAGGCAAAAGGTCAAAGCAATGCAATGAGTTTTCATATAAATTAGAGAGCGAGTGGTATAGTCTTCATATTACTATTTTTCAATATTTGCATTCTTATTTACTGGAAAAATGTCAATCTTAACCAAGCACAAACCAGCTTATTCACTGTTGTACTCTGTGAAAAATCAGTAATTGTAGGGTTTTGTAAATGAAAAAAGTCAGTTTCTCAACTCTTTACTTAGGTGAAGCTCATCAGTTAACAAAGTTTATATTTTAAATACATAAATGTATTAAAAATCTTCTGATATCTATCTATTTATCTACCTATCTCTTCAAGAGATCTATGTAACAAGCGGTGACAACAAAAGGGAGGAGAAAGAAATGCTGCAGAAGGGACAGCCCACACAGATCACAGACTCTTCATGCTGACTGAGAGTTCTGAGTACCTCTAAGTCATTTGAAGAATGACTTTAAGATTAAAGAAACAGAATATTATAGACTTAATTGGAAACTCTAAAGTATATAGGATTTATATTCCTGATATGTATTTTTAATTAAGAAGTTGTATCTCCCTGTGCTTTGCCTTTTTCTCATACTATAACCTATGCACAGTTCTCTACTCACAGAGCATCTTATAGTGTGAATGTTTTTACAGCATGCATGAACTTAAGCAAAGCTTCTAAGTCCTGCAGTAATACATGCATCACTCCCCTATAATTTTGAAGATAATTTGCTGGCAATATAATGCACTGAGCCCACTACCATTCCACAGTACTGCAAAGGTACAGAAGAGACAGTGTGTTCTCTAAAGTTTGGCCTAAAGTTTGATTGGCTTCAATAAGGAAAGAAAAAAACTCTTCCAAAAAAGAAATACTGTCAGTTTTCACAATTCTGAAAATGTTTTCAAGTTTGAATGACCAAAACACCCAGTTACATGTGAGTTCATCAGCTCTAGGTACAATTACTTCACATAAGGATGCAGCCAGGTATTATTTCAGTTTCTCAGAAGACTGTGCTGGGAGAAAAATCATTAAGTGATATTATGATGGTAGTTAAGAATTTAGATGTCTAAATGAAGAACATTTTAGAAGACAGGTTTTATCCAAGCCCACATAATGCTAATGTTTATGTCAGTTTGAATTGAGTCCACGTGTGTCGTTTTCTTCTTTCAAATTTTAAAATTACTTTTACTTGAATTCATGTGGAATTTCTTTCATATTTACTGTACTTCACTGGAGTTGGAGCCATCTGTGTAACTACAATGGTCAACCACATCTGGCACCATTTCCTTTGGAGAGAGTTTAAGCATTTGTAGATTTGCATTACAAGGTCATATGAAAACAATTCCTCCAAACCTTTTATACAAATGAACTGTCTTCTTGGATACTGACTAAATAATAAGAGTCAACTGACAAATTCATGTTTGTTCTTTGCAAACTTTTCAAATCCACTTCTGCAGTCTTGCTTTGGCCAAATTCCCATCGATGTCAAATAAATTTCACAAAAACAACTTTAGCAAAGAATGGGTTTATGCACCTTTTCCTCCATTAAAAAAATGAAAAAAAAAAAAAGATTAATTAACTGGCACCTCTGGACACTGGCCTATCCACTGCTAGCACAGGTAAGCTGTANAAAAGGCTAGCAATTAAATGGTATATAATATATTATATACCAATATATATTGTTATATAATCCTCCACTTTCTAATTTATTATTACTGTATAGGTAATGGAATTAATGGAATGATGAAACATGAGTCAATGTTTAAATGAGAGTATATGAAAAGGGAGATCATTTTAGTAAGAAAAACACCATAGCATAGACTACTGTGCTATAGTGGAAGCTTATTTCAATTTCTCTAGTTAAATATTTTTTTAAATTATCCCATATGTTTTTAACTAGAACAGAAAATTTCAAGCCAAGATTTTAAGTTGATTTCTTAGTAAGAATTATTTCTCTGAATAATGATAGAGAATAAACAAAAACATAATCAGAAATATTTACGACACAATTAAATTTTGGAGGAATCTACAGCAATTAACTTAAGTGGCAGACAAGTAATCAACTTCTCCATATGAAACTCTAAATACTGTGATAATACAACTGTTACATCTCATAAGTAAAAAAAAGTTTTAAGATGCTTGTTTTCACAGTTTTTTACTACTATAATTTTTAAGTTCACTGTAGACTGTATAAAAAGGATGACAAATACTGTAAGCATAATATGAACAAAATCTGCTATCACTCACATTATGCTCAGTCATTGGTATTTTTTTGACAGACATCACACTGCCAAGCCAAATTTTAAGAGAAGAAATAACTCAGATATGAGAAAAGACTTCAAGATCTATTTTCTGCAATTATTAGCTCTAGGACACATATCTTATTTTTTAACCCTCTTCAGTGTAAAAGACAGCAGAGGTTCACAATAAAGGAAAAGTTCATTTGAAGGTCATTTTATCCTTCAATGTGCTTGTGGCAACTGACTATAATTGCATCTTTTCTGTACCAGAGAATTTCTGAATCATATCTTAACAATGTATTTTCATTTTCTTTTTAAGCACTGATGACAAAACTTATACATCTTATTATGTATAGGAACTTTTGTAAAAACTCATATGAACCTACACAAAAATTGCAAGCAAAATCAGGAGAAGAGAAATCGTAGGTATTATCAAAACAACCAAACCAGCCCTCAAAAATAAACACTGGAGAAGCTGTCAAATATCAGACTTTCTGTAAGTTCACTGAGATGTGCTAGAAGAACTTACACATAAAGTTCAAACACCAACTTTTTTGTTTTTTTCAAAAAAAACCCCCAAAAAACAAAAACCAAACAAACAAACAAACAAAAAAAAAACAAAAACCACCACCAAAAACCTAAACCCAAGAAAAAACCAAAGGAATATATGGCTACCAAAATGTTTTTTTTCCAGTAACCCTAAAAAATCTACCAGAAATTCAAATAAGAGCTCTTTGAATTTATGCTCAAAATAAAGTGACTCCTACTTATTTTTAATTAATTTTTTTAAGAAGTAATCTACTATTTCAAGAGAATTAGAACAAGTATGGAAGCTGGTCTGTTTCAACAGAACCGATGAAATACAGCAGAGCCTCAAGAAAGTTTCCATATACACAGTCATATGATGAACTGCAGCATGAACATATTTACATGTGTGCAAAACCACAAAATATGTACACACACATTACAGCACACAGTAGATAAAGATCTATTAAAAAAGGCCTGGAATCAAATTTTCTATATTCAGAAATCCTAACTTACCTTATGCAGCTTATCATAGCTTTTCTTCTAGAGTTCATTATCTTTTTCTGGATTGCTTATTCTTTCCTGTAACTAAAATGAAGAGGGAAGTTTCAAGTAATGCACAGCAGAAAAGTAAATTACAATGAATGTGTGAACAGAAATAATAAATAATTTTTAGACAATGCCAGGCTATTATTTGTTATTTTAATATAACTGTCTTAGAAGCTTCATAAGAAAACAAATCCACATGGGTTTACATTTGGCCCAAAGTATTTTTCATGCTGTTTATATGAAGCTGGCACTAGCATGCCTCAGTTGATCAACAGTATCTATTCATATTCTGTCTTATGCAAAACAATATAAAAACCTGGAGCATTACATTTTTAAATTTCCTTTTAGCAAGCAAATATCACTATTACCTAGTATGGCTTTTGCTTAGAAAATATTTTTATTGACATTATAGACATTATAGAAACATTAGACATCATATATTTTTATTGACATTACAGAAACAACACACCCTTGCTTCCAAAACACTCATTAAAGCAGAATATGCTTTTAAAAACATGAGATATTTAAACTGAGAACTAGCAATACATGATCAATAAACCAAGTATTATAATATTTTTTCTATTAATAAACCACTTGCTTAGTATCACAAGTGACATGATATCTTACACTTTAACCTCAAATATTGTCCAAACACTGTTGTTTGGACAATGTGGCACAGGGACCAGGTGTGGTTCACAATTCTATGAAAGGCAAACAGCATTTTGGTCAGTTTTTCCTTTGAATAGGATAAAAATATATATAGTACCAGGTCAGTCTTCTACATATGTTTGAAAGCTCTGTTCATATCTCCTCCATTAAAACGTATCCCAACATTTCCTTTTTCCCTTGTCTCTATGTACTACCTAAAGTAACAGATTCTAGTTCCTGACCACAACCTCACCTTTTATGTCCCTCTGTTTGAAATAGTTACTGATTGCATTTTTTTTTCTTTAAGAAATTTAAGATAGTACCACTTTAACTGCTCCTCTTTAAGCTGTTTGTTCAGTTCATCACCTGTTGCTTACGAAGCATCATGGTTGGTCTTCAAATTCTTTAGGCTCTATGGAAAGGAAGGAACATGCAGAAAAAAAAATCACACCTAGTAGGATGTTACAACACTGCATACTCCAACAGTGGTCTCCTCTGGCAGTATTTAGTGTATATATTCTCAATGCAGTCAACAGGAGACACTCTTGATCCAAGTAACTGAATGCATGGCCAGGGGAAAGGGGCACTCTTGGTGCTCTCATGAACATGAAACCCTCAGTTCAGTCCTGATGAAAACAACCAAGAAATACATCTGTTAAGCAATTAAAAGATTTTGCTGTGGTTATAGTGGTTAGACATGCTGACCAAAAAACACTGCAGCAGCAAGCAAAAATGAATGTTGACCACAGTTATGGTAATCACAGAGCTTGCCACAGCTCTGTTAACCCTTAATTGTAGACGTGTAATTGTTTCATAATCCTAATACACTCAGGTCTATTTTCCTACTAGGAGTACTCTAAAAAGGGACTTCTGATTTCTTTCACTTTTTCATTTATTTCAATGGATTATATTAAAGCACATTTAACCAATTTTAATATTAAATGAAGGAAGCTGATAGAACCTCTATTTTCAGAATATTAGTTAATACTATAGTGGCTACATTCCACAAATGCTTTCATAAAGCCTCATTCATCAAGAATTTCAGTGTAAATCACATTCAAAGTATGACTTAAACAATAGAGCTCACAAGCCAATCTTCTGTTTAAGAAAATGATTGTATGAAAATTTATGCTACATACATATGTGAGTATAGATAATGCAGAATAAAGTTAGCTTCAGCTTTTTCAATATATTATTTCCTACAAAGTACTTGAATAGAGAAGCTGAATCTGAATCCTGTACAAGTTGTTTAGGTTCACTTGCACCTGAATATACAAGAAACAAATAAAACCCCATTGAATACCAACCACTAACTTTCAACCTTTCATATCTCATTTCTGAGTTAGAAAATATCACGGAGAACAAACAATACTAACAGTTAGTCTTATTTCAGAGTTAACAAAGTGTATTGTTCATAAATTTTTAACAATCTTTCTTCAGTGCTCCTCTTGCTCTGTTCTGTATCTGTGAACTCTATTGCAATAACTTCAAAGGATTACACCTTAGAAATAATTTTTTTACAGCCTTCATACTTTCCATATTTTATTTTCTTTCTTATCAAAATCACAATCCTTAAAGTCTATAATCTTTCCAACTGCCCAAGTTAACTCATTTTTTCTTTCCCATCTCTTAGCTTCAATTTTTTACCTGAAGTTCTCTTCTGTTTTAACACACAATATAGAAAGAAAAATAAACAAATAAACTAACTAAACACCTTGGCAAAGCTTCTTTCCTAGACGATTTCATCCTTATCTCTTTCCATAATTTCCAAAAGAAATGAAACCAAATCCATCAATAGTATTTTTTCTACTGAAGGATCTCACTAAAAACACTAAAAGCATCCACCTGAAAAGTCTCCTTGCTTACGCTTGACTCTATTCCTTCAGTGTCTCTGCTAC
>VZTN01009377.1:7160-50678 GCA_013400515.1 Erpornis zantholeuca
CCGGCCCCGGCGCTGGCACGGCACCGCTGGCACGGCACCGCTGGCACGGCACCGCTGGCACGGCACGGCACGGCGTGGCAGCAGGGTACAGACTGCCACGGCACAGCACCGGGCAGGGCTGGCACGGCACCAGCGTACGGGGTGACACGGCACGGCACGGCACGGGACCAGCGTGCAGGACTGGCACAGCACCGTGATCCCCTTGTGCAGGGCTGGCACGGCACAGCACCGGGCAGAGTGGTACCAACGCTCAGGCTGAATGGCACGGTACCAGCGTGCAGGGTTGGCATGGCACGGCACAGCATGGCACAGCACTGGTGTGCAGGCTGGCACGGCACCGGGACAGCCACGTGCCAGGCTGGCACAGCACGGCACAGCACGGGACAGTAGCAGTGTGCAGGACAGCCACGTGCCAGGCTGGCACGGCACAGCACAGCACGGTACCAGCCCGGTCCCTGCAGGCTCCAGGGCTGCCCTGCCCACCCTGCTGCCTCCAGCCTGGCCCGAGGCCACTCATGGCCCCCTCCGGGGGTCCTGCTCTTGTCCCAGGTGTGCCAGGGGTGACCCTGCTGGGTGGGTGACCCACACCAGGAGCTTCCCACACCCCGCTCTTCCCAAGGAGCTGCATCCCCCTGCTCCCAGCAAAGCTGTGCCAGGCACCCCTGGGACACACTGGCACCCCTGGGACACCCTGGCACCCCTGGGACACCCTGGCACCCCTGGCACACCTGCCCCTGCTCTCCCACCTTCCTCTCCATCCCCGGGGCTCCAGGGATCCCTGGCCATTCCCATCCCTCCCACACCTGCACCCCAGGCTTGTCTCACTGCTGTGCCTGCAGCTGAGCCCCTGGGGGTGCCCCCCTCCCCTCCCAGCCCCAGCAGTGCCATCCCACTGACCCCACAGCGCTTTTCCCTTTTGGAATGGGCTTGGAACCTCGAAGGAAAGTCAGTGCTGGGAGCATGGAATGCTCTGAGCCTTCATTCCCTCCTTCAGCCTCGGTGCTGGGACCAGTTCAGTGCACACCAGTTCAGTGCACACCAGTTCACCCCACACCAGTTCAGCTCCCTGGGCTGCCGATGCAGAGAGGAGGGGAGGGAGCTCCTGCTCACCTGCAGCTCCCAAATCCCACAGAAACTATTCCCAGTCTGTGCTGTGGGAAAAGAAATGTGATTTTTCTTCCAGAAATGAACAGACAAAGTCGCTGCCTCTAAAGCTGACACTCATCACTCCCCCTCCCAGCCCCTGCTCCCTCCCACCCTTTAACTCCTTCTTTCCCAATTTAAAGGTGAATTTAAGTAGTGAATTTATTGCAGTCCTAGACTGGGCCTGTTCATCAAGAGCAGGAGAGTTTTCTTTTGGAAGGAGATGGATGAAAACAGGAATGTTCAAACAATCTTTTGCTCTTTGCAATATTAAAAAAAAAAATTAAAAAAGCCAAATCCATCCCTGCAGGAGTTTCAATCTTGGCAGATTTTAGATCCAAGACAAAGGTTGCAGTGTCCCAGCTGGGATGGCTTTCCTTACTCGTGCTAGGGCAGGAGAAAATGGGAAAGGACAGATTAAATAAAAAAACCCAGATCTAATTTGTTCATCCCTTCACAATTAGGCCACAATTAGAGCCTTCCTTCACCCGCACACAAAATGGGAATTTAACAAAAAGGCCATTGATTGGCTTAAAATTATATTTAATGAGGGTTCTTAGGTTTGGGGTTTTCATTTGAATTCATCTCTAAACAGCTCTCAGTTTTCATTTCCCCTCTCTCTCAACAATTAATCATCCACCTGTACCTGCACTGTTTGTCCTGGCTCCAAAAATCCTGTCACTGTGGGGAAAATTGAGCCTAAAAACAGCAAATGGGGGAAAAAAAATCACTGAGCAATTTAAACTCAGTGTAGAGTTGGGAGTGCTCACTCCAGGGTTTGTTTTCACAGAATAACATCTGAAATATGGACCAAGGGAAAATTCCCAGGCTGCCTCTGTAAGCACAGGATGGAACTGCCCCTGATTCTGAGGAGCATTAAAAATGAGTCTGAACTAAATCAGCAATGAGTGAAGCACAAAGTATCATTTCCAAGGGACAAAGAATCCCCAGTTTGCAGGGTGTTCTCTTCAGCTGCTGATGGAAGGCTGCTCCTGGAGCAGGAATGGCTCATCAGGAAAATCCACCCTCCCAAAAGAGGAGCAGTGGTGCTGCTTTGAGAAAAACAACCTCAGCAGAGCTTTTCAAAGGCAGCAAAGCCTCTTTGGAAGGGAACACCAGGAAGGAACACGCTCAGAGAACAGCACCTGGATACAGCACTGTTCTCTGAGCTTCAAAGGGAAAAAATCCAGAGCTTTTCCTAGACAGAAATGATTATTTTTATTGTTCCTGTGGAAGGGACAAGGCCCAATGTCTCCTCCTCCCAGGTTTGTGCCAGCTCGGACAAACCTCATCCTCACAGCTCTGGGGAGCACTTCAGGGAGGTTTAAAGCTCCCCTAAAAATGGCATCCAAGGATTCCAGTGCTCAGGGTAATAAACTTTCCTCACATTTCCTGGTCAAGAAGGTGAAAATATCTGCCCCAGGTACCTTTTCAGGTTTAGGGAGGGAATCCATCAAGTGTTCAGTGTGTGCAGGGCCTGGGTGCAGTTTGTTCCTGGGAACAGGAACCGTTCCAGAAGGATTTGGACTTTGCACAGACCAAAGCTCAGATTTGCCAAAACAGGCAGCGCCAGGGAGGCTGTGATCACACCTCGGGAGCTGCTGCTGTTTATCAAATCACACTTAGGCTAAATTAACACATTAAACTAGCGGAGGTCACCAATGAAATCAGTGGGATGAAAAGCAGCTCTGGAGAGAGCCTGGAGCCAGACACGGCTGTGGCTTCAACTAATCTGCACTTCAGGGATTACTCCATTAAAATTAAAACCAGAATTAGCCTCCCGTGGGTACTCTGTAAACAGAACGCTCAGGAAAGCAGCACCTTACATTTATTTATGGCCCTGCTGAGCCCAGCCCTGCCCACAGCAGCTCCTCTGCATCCCAAAAATGCCCTGAGCAGTGACAGGGATTGTTTTGCTCAGGATCTTTTGAGAGAGAGGAGAGAGAGGAGAGGGGAGAGGGGAGATGGGATCAGGTTCTGCTCCACAATGACCTGGTTTTGTCGTACCCAAAGATATCCGAGCCCAGGGCAGCTCCCAGCAGAGTCAGGATCCCACCAGATATTGATCCTTTTACAGGAACACAACTTTCCAGGGGCTCGTGGATGTGGCCAGTACTGGGATGAGCGATCCCAAAACTCCCAGCCTTTTTTTCTCTCCCTGCCTAAGACAACTCAGGAATAACAAAGCCAGAACACTTGAATGACAAGAGAGAGCAGAGATTTCTTGATCGCTGGGATAAAAGCAGGGCTGGGGTTTTTGTACACCTAATTAATAGTTTAATTGGCTTGCTCCCAGCCTTTCTCTAAGGTTGTAGCTCTGGGTGTAATCACAGGGGGTTTATGCAAATGACATTTCTAGGGGTGACCACATGGAAGAATCAAACACGGATCCTGCTTCCTCTTTGGAGATAATCAATAGGGAAGAGAGGGGCATGAAGAGGTTCAGTGTGAGGACTTTGCAGGTAAATCTGTGGTGTTTTACACCTGCAGACCTGGTGACACTATGGATAAAGTGTATGGGGACAGCACACACCCCAAAGGATACAGAACCTGCCAGGAATGAAGTGAGCAATGCTCAGGACACTCGGACCTTGCATATCTCCAAAAGTTCTTAAAACATCCAAAAATAAATACACATGTATTTATGGATTGTTTTAAATACTCTTCAATCCTGATCTTTGTTCCTATATTGAGTTTGTAGAAGGTGCAGCGAGGCCAAAACACTTCACTGTGGGTTTTTCACAGGCTTCTCCCATTCCTTCCTCCTCTTCTTCCTCCTCCTTGTCCCCCTCCCATTCCCACTGCGCCTTTTATCTGCAGCACAAGTGTTGGAGTTGATGTCTCCTCCCCAGCTCCGGAGGAGGAGGAGAAAGAGCCATTTCCATATCAGGTCTAAGCATGAGGGACACCTTTCACACCAATATTTCCACATCAAAAAGATGCAAATTGAGAGAGAGGAGCCGCATTCTTCCCTAACGCAATTAAAATGGAAGAGGCAATTTGAAAGGCAGCGAGGAGATTTACCAGGAAGCTGAAGGCAAAAGGAAAGAAAGCCTGGAACTATGTTTAAAAAAATCAATATATATTTAGGGTTACATAAATGCAGGGAGGAATTCAGCACTGGGAAATGCACGGGGAACAGAGGGATGAGGGCATGAGACACACAAAGAGAACCCAAGGTTCTCCTGCTACCTAAGAGATTTTTTCTATCAACTTGGTGCCCTATGTTTTAACTTTTCTATGTTCCCAGCCCTGCCCTGCCCAGTGTCACTCTGCAGTTCCCTGGAGCTCGTTCAGTGCTGTTCTCTCATGCTCACACACACACAACAAAGCCTCTCCAGCTCTCCAAGGACACCCAGACCCTCCTAGGCCCAACAACTGCAAACCACAATCTTGGGGACAGGGGGGCAAGCTTGGGCAAATTCCATCCTTGCCTGGCTTCTGCTTGGGGAATTGATGCTGAGATCCAAGTGGGAAGAACTCGGGAGCTGTCCTTGTCCATGTTGGGATGCACTGAGGCAGGAGCCTCTGGAGCCCAGAGTGTACCTCTGAAAAACCTAATCACAGTTATCCTAATGATGCCAGGATGATTTTTACTTTTCCTTTCACACCCCTCTCACACACTCTTTTATAGTTTGATGTATTCTCAGTGCTTTTAGCCCCACACTTGTCACTCCCCAAGGCTGAGAACTCAGCTCAGCCCCACGGCACCGTTAAACCAGGAGAGCAAACATCCTGGGAGCCCCAGACACCAAGGGCCTCTCCAGAACACATTTGGGAACCTCAGCCAGGCCCAGCCAGGGGGAAGGTTCCTCACAACGAGGGCTTCACTCCAGCCTCTCCCTGGGGGATCTCTGATAAATATGTTAATTGTGCAAGGCCTAGAATTGTGTGTATTTCAGTGTGAGGTGTGCATGCATTTTCAGAGCATTCCACCTGAACCAAGTGCTGCACCCAAGGATCCTGAAATAAACCCTGAGGTAAAAACCCCTTTTCCCCATAAACTGAGTTTTGGTTTGAATTTTAAGACCAGGGATAAGGCATCACTATCAATAGAAAAGCCCCAAACCATATCCAATAAAACAAAAGTCTGTTTTTCCACACGGTATTTGGAGTTTTTAATTTATTTTTTTAGGAGTGAAATGCAAATCATCCTTTCTGCCCTGAATATAACAAGGAGAACATCGTTATTAGCACGTCTGGCAAACGCAGGCAGGGTTTGCCCTCAGAAAAGGGAGGACTCTCAGGGAAATCAAAGAGCTGTTGATGAACATTCTTAGCTCTCTTCAGTAATTCAGTGTTTGACAGATGCCAATAACCTGAATTAATCTCTAGGCACTCTGCGTTTTTTCAGTGTCATTTGCTTTGTTCCTTTTATATAAATTGCATCTAACCCTCTCTTACTTTCTGCCCTCAAAAACTATAAAATAACCTCAAAAATGTATTTGTCTCTGAGCTACTCAGAGGTCAAACTTGGAGAACAAAGGGAAGACGATGCCTGTCCTAAGGATATTACAAATCAAGGAGCAGATTTTGTCCTCCCCACCTTGTACTGAGCTGTACTTCCCTTTATATGTTGGTAGAAAAGACAAAGGAACATGATTCAGGGTAGGAAAGTCCATCCCAAGGCAAGGACGTGCTCCACCAAGAGCTCACACAAGTACCAGAGTAAAACATTATTATTTCATTAAAAGCTTTAAAAATTAATTCAGTTTCTAGATATTCCAACGTGCTTGCACAGAAGGTTTATTCTAGCAGATTTCCAGATTAAAAAAAAAAAAAAACTCATTATTTTTGTCAATACTTGAATCTTTCTAATATATTTTAATGGGAATTAAATGTGCCTGGACCTGAGATCCTGCCTGGAATGTTTGCAATGCTCAGGCCAAAGCCACTGAGGAATTATGACTCACACAAAGCCAAGCAAACAATATCAGCTTTATTTATTCTCTGCTGCTGGAGTTCAATTAAAGCATGGGCAAGGGAGAGGTTTGGGAGGATTTTAATGGGAAGTGTCCCCCTGAGGATGGGATTGGGATTGGGATTGGGATTGGGATTGGGATTGGGATTGGGATTGGAGCTGTGTGTGATCATTCCAAGACCTGAACCTCACCAGGCTCCTCTCTGCTCCCCTCTGGAGCACTCCTGGCCCTCGGGAAGCAGTGGAAGTGGGAGCAGTGCTGGCACTGCTTTGGTCACAGTCACCCAAGGGTTCCCAGCAGAGCCACCGACAGAACCCTCAGGGGCTGTTTGGAAGGGATTTGCCCATAAAAGCAGTTTCCTTCCCCAAAACGCAGCCGAAGCACGAGCAGAGCTTTGCAGATTAAAGATTTTAAAGCGTTCCTCGTTTGGTTTTGGAATCCCACCTCCCTGAACTGCTGGGGGAGTTACAAACACCATCCCTGCCCCTTCCCGGAGCAGCACAGAGCAGCTGCACTCTGACTTTGTCTCTCTTGTTCTCTCCTCCCCACAGGAGTCTGCCAGCTGTGGATGCAGATGCGATGAGATCCAGGTTAAGGCAAGTATGACAGGATGGGATTTCCTCAGTGCTGAGACATTTCCCCCTCCTGGAGCTCCCTGTGCTAGGTGGACAGGCATAAATCAGAGGGGCATTTCTCAGCTCCTCAAGTGCTTTTACTGCAGTTTCTTTCTTTAGGCTGCTTGAGGAGGGTGTGGAATGCAGGAACACAGGGCCAAGGAGCACTGGCACATTCCGTGTCCATCCCCTCCCGGTGCATGGCTCCCCAGCAGTGATGCTCGCAGGCATTCAGCAGAGCTGGGCCCTGATGTGCAAAGAGCCTTCAGGCAGCTCTCCCTCAACTACAGCAAAATCCCAGCTCCAAACTTCCTTGAAAAATCCTCATTTCTGACTCGGCGAACATATTGTTCCAAACTGGCAGAAACTGTTATTTACATCTTTTAGCATCAACAGAATGCTGAGCTATATAAACAGTGCTGATTACTAACCAGAACGTGCTGTTAATTAGTCAAAGAGACCCTCAGCTCTCTGTGAGCCTGAGTGGGATGAACTTTACTTCTATAAAGAGGATGAACTGCATCCTATCAAACACAGCATCTCCAAACAATGAGGCTCCAAGATCTCTGAAACCTAATTTTGGCCTCCGAGCATTTGGGAGGAGGGCGGAGGGGGTTTGGAGCAAGCTGTTATCTGAAATAAATAGCCCTGAACGTATTTACAGCTCCTCAAAGGAAAATACCCCGGGGCAAATCCTCCTGGCTCGATTGGAAGCAGGAATCAAGAGTAGAGCAGCTTTGTTCCTCAGGTTTAACTCCAAAATGGGATTTGGATCAGGGGAGGCAAGGGCAGAGCAGCTTTGGACTTCAGAACGGCTCAGATGAGGGAATTTTTTAGGGTTTGTCACACACAGCACATATCAAAGGCAAATAACTTAAAAGTCTTCGAAATTCCATTAGAATTGTGGAAGGCTGGGAGGATTAAATTCCAGTTTACAGCTCAGTGCCTGTAGGGGAGCTCACCTCTCAAATAATCCGGGGTGGTTTTTCACCCAGAACCTTGCTCCTGATCCCAGACTGGCCATCAGTGAGGAAACCTCCTCAATTCCCAGGTCCTTTCTCCACATCCCACATTTGCCATCAGTGAGGAAACTTCCTCAGTCCCCAGACCCTTTCTCCAAATCCCAGACTTGCCCTCAGTTCCAGTAAAATGAGGACTAAAACCCCAAATCCAAACTCTCTCCAGACAAGTCCAGTCCAGGAGCAGAGAGGGGAAATCAAACCCATTGTCAACATGGGAGCTCCTGTTTGCAGCTGATTTTGTTAACGCTGGGTGATGTTACCAAAACCAAGCCTGCCCGAGGTCACAAACCAGCCCTTTCATTTCACTTTCTTCTGGGAATATTTTGGGAAAGAAAACAAAATCTTTCACTGAAACAATTCCTAAGATAGAAGGCTACACTTGTTGCAGTGCTTGTTTTGCTTCCAGCCCCAGGACAAGCTCTGCCACCGCTGGAAAATTGATTGGATTTTCTCCAATGATCTCTTGCAGAAAACAAGGAACCCCAAACTGGCAGCTGGCTGAGCCTTCCCTGCCCCTTGATGAAGAAGGCAACACATCCCTGACCTCAGCAGCCGGGAGGAAGGTGACCTGTGCTGGGAGCTTGGTGCCACAGGCTGCTGCTCCTGCACTCCCTGCCTTCCAAGCCCACTCCTGATTCTCCCCTATGCCGGCAGAACCCGAGGGGAACGCTGCCTCCTGGATGCCCCAGGTGACAGGGGAGCCCTAGTTCAGCTTCTCCAGGGGTTTTGAGAACAGCTCCCGAGTCCCAATGAGGCCCAAGTTCAAGGAGGCTCCTGGAGCTGCACTTTTGGCCTCGGCAGACTATGAGAGCTTTGCTGATCTCAACTCCACCAGGGACACGGAGAGCGAGCAGCTGGAGGGGTCCCTCTCCTCCACCATCGCCCTCATCGTCGTGCTGGTCATCATCTTCTCCTTGATCATGACATCCCTCATCACCTACTGCTTTCACAAGTGGAAGCTCAGAGGGAAAAGACTGCAGAAAGCACAAGAGGAGTATCAGAGAGACCAAGAAAAGAGCATTTGCCAAAGCACACCTGGACTTGTTTCATAAGGAAAGGAAACCAGGATCCACCACGAAGTACTCTTGAATTACCTGGCAATGAAAACCATCAAAGAACTGCAACTATGAAATTCCCAAGCAAATATATCCTTGTTTTATCTCATTTCTAAGAGTTGTTAGCAGTTTGGAGATTTCCTACAGCTTTATTATACATATATATACATGTATATGCTTTATTATATATATACATTTCTACATTTAGTCTCATTTGTGTGAAGTAAAACCAACGCAATTCTGTAGTTTTAATCTCTTCTGTCATTTTAAACCTCTTGGAAGTGTCCCAGGCCAGGCTGGATGGGGCTTGGAGCACCCTGGGATGGTGGAAGGTGTCCCTGCCATGGCAGGGGTGGAATGGGATGAGTTTTTAATTCCTTTTAATTCCTTTCCAACCACAGTTTTCAGTGCATTACTGAAGCAGTACATTGAAATCTGCTGCTTTCACTCTTTCAAAACCCCACAGGAAGGTGAAGAGGCAGATCTGGGGTAACACCAAGCAGCTCAGCTGAGCCAAACTGAGGGAGCTGTGCTGCACTGATCCCATCAGGGGCTGAGGGTGTTGAAATCCCCTCGGACTCAGGAGGGAGAGCTCCCAGGTGGTGCTGCCAGGCTCCTCCTGGGGCCAGCCCTGGCATTTCCATGTTTCCCTCACACCAGGAGAGGTGCTGAGAGGTGCTCGCGGCATTCCCACAAGTGCATTGAGGACACCCAGTGCTAAAGGAACTCAAATTCCCAAAAAACAGACAGCTTAACCCCCTTTTTTATTTTTTAATTAGTTATCTAATCCTTTTTCAACCACCCATACCATGGTGTGTTTCTATTTTCATAGCCTGTATGATGTCACAGAGAAATGACAGATTCATTGTGA
Organism: Erpornis zantholeuca; assembly: GCA_013400515.1. Classification (NCBI taxonomy): domain Eukaryota; kingdom Metazoa; phylum Chordata; class Aves; order Passeriformes; family Timaliidae; genus Erpornis; species Erpornis zantholeuca. Next base: position 16,788 of record VZTN01009377.1, read on the forward strand.
GTAGCATAACCTAAGTAATCTTTTCTAACCAAGTGATGGATGTAATATTAATAAATGTCATTGTTTTATAAAGCAGAAACCCTGTGAAGTTGCCACCAAGCCCCCTGCTCAAGTATACAGCTTGCTTGCAATTACCAGTACTGCTGTATGTATTTTTAAAGAAGCTATAATAAATACTGTGATGATGCTGTAAACTCACCTCTGTGGGCAAAAAAAAAAAAAAAATGTTCTCTTTCCAGGTGTCAGGATGAAGGATGTAAATGTTCTGGAAGTGCTATCAACAAAAACAAAATGAAACAAAAAAAAATAGGGGAAAAATAAGAATTTTCACAGAATATTCGAAAGGATTCTGTTACATGCTACCAATCTATTTTACAAGGGTATTTATGGATCATACAGCCTAGTCTGTGAGAACAGTACTATTTTATTACAGAATAAAGACATGAATAAATAAGCAGTGAATATCCATGCCCTGAAGCTGCAAAATGTTTGGTTTTTTTTTAAGCACCCTGATCAATTCTTTAGGTAGTGTGGAAGATGGAGGACCCTGACAGAAGGAATCCACTCCCCCTCATCTCCCATCCCCATCCTGCTGCTGTCAGTGCTGCCAAAGATCTTCAAAATCCCTTGTGGAGGGGAAAAAGAACAATTATTTGCATGAAAACAATGCAAATGTGGTGTTTATAGCATTAATATTTGTTTTGCCATCATTTAAACACATGGGATTGAGAGCAGCAGCCCTGGGGCAGGTGGGGCTGAGCTGCACACACCCAGAGCCTTCCTCGGGGGCCACAGTCAAAAGTCACTCTCTGAAAATCACATCCAGTGGTAATAAAGTGACAGCTTGAGGAATGCAAGGAGATTGGAAAGTGCTTGAAAAACACAGAGCTAGGAGCACTGCAGCTCTTGGTGGAGGATTCATGGATGGTTTTGATGCCTGAAATGGCTCCCTAGGAACAGAGAGCAGGCAGGAATAAAGGAATCAAGGAGGGATTGGTTGGAAAGGCCTTCAGAGGTACACTCTGGGCTCCAGAGGCTCCTGCCTCAGTGCATCCCAACATGGACAAGGACAGCTCATGAGGGAAAGTTACAGTGCTGCAGTCCATGGGAAACTGGTTTTAATGATAATTGAGGAATTTAAGCTTATCCAAAGGGTCAGTTATAAAATCCAACACATCAAAAGTAGATATCAGCACACACTGAGCATAAACCAAGCGAGGTGGGAGAAACCTTCTCTGTTAGCACCGAGTTCAGAGCAACAACCTCCACAACATCAGCAATCATCCAGGAGATTAAATCATGCAACTCTGGGTGCCATGAAAGCCACGAAGCCAAAGCTGCAGAGCACTTTGAAGAGGCAGATTGATTTGTTCCACAGCCCCAGCTGCTTTTCCATGGGAATCCCTCTTGAGCCACCCTGCTCCTCTCATGGCCCAGCAAGCACAGAGCAGGCAGCAGATGAATCAATATTCCTCCACTGGAGTTTTGGGGCTTCTTTGGATCAAAAGAAAAATCTCCTGCTGGGGAGAGGGGGAAGCTCCTGGAAGGGGAAAAAGGAAGAGACACCATCCACCCTCTCTCCCACATCCTCCCTGTCAGAGTTTGGGATCTCCAGCCTCAAAATCTGCAGGATTAGAAAATAAATTATTTAGGGACTCGGATCGCTCCTTCCATTGCACATCTCTAAGAGCTGCTCAAGAAAAACACTCAGATCTCAGAGTCAGTGCTGATAAAAGAATGAAACAACTTGTAGTGAGCAGCAGGCAAACACATCCAACAGCCGTCAGCAAAACGTGCTTTGATTTTCCCAAGGATGTTCCCCGAGTTCTCTTTGTAACATTTATGCAAACAAACAGGAGCTGTGCAGGCTCTGTGTGTGAGCAGGATGCTGCTCCACAGACAAACACTGCCAGACACCTAACCCAAATAACTCCAGCTCAGGATTTACAGAAAGGCTTGACAGCACAAATGTTGCAGGAGTTCTAGGGAGCTCCTAGAAATATCAACACCTACAGATTATTTTTGAAGGGGAGTCCTGGAAGTCACTTCTTGTGGGTCTGTAAGGGCTGAAATCTGTGCTACAAAATATTTTCAAAGGATTCAGTTCCTGAGCAGCTCTTGTACACCTGGCAGCCCTTCCAAGGCTCCATGTGGAATTCTGGGTGCCCTTCCTGGTGTTTGCAGATTGTAGAAACTTCCAGAGGCTCAAAGAACCAGGGAGTGCAGAACAAAAGTCAGGAACAGAGGTGAAGTATCCACAAAGAGATTGGAAGGCAGGAGTTTAATCCTGATTTAAGGGATTTAAACATTTCTAAGGGTTGCAGAGTAACAGGAAGGAACAAGCAGAGCTCATTCATTATCCAGGTGCTCTGCAGGGACAATTCAAAAGGGAATGTTCTTATGGGAATATTTTTGATGGACTATTAAAGCTGCTTGCAAGAAACCAGAACCAGCACTCAATAACTCAGGGCTGGGCTGGGTTTCCACCTGGGGCTTGACCTACTCAGGATCAGCTCCTGGGGAAATCACTCCCAGCAGATTTTTAAGCAGCAGAAGGCAGAGCTTTGCTAACACTTCTGTTTAGATCCCAGCATTTCCCTTCAGGTTTTCCATTGGTTTGTGGGAAGTGAGAACAAGAGGCCAAACAGCCCTCAAGGACTCTGATAAACAACACAGAGCACGAGGAGGGAACAACCACAGCTCCTGTCCCAAAATGGGGGAGGAAAATGCACCAGGGAGATTTAATCCTCTTTGCTTTGTCACAAAAACGCAGTGTGGGCTCACAGACAGGGATATTCCTCCAAGATTTCCACAGAGAAATCAGGAAATGGGAGGCTGAGGAGAGTCAGGCCCTTGAGGACTCAGCCAAGGCCACAGGGAGCACAGGGCTGAGCCCTCCCTGTCAGCTCTGATCACAGAGGGGCTGCAGAGCTGCCCACAGAGCAGCATCAGCTTCTGGAGGCCACACTGAGGACGATTTGGGAGATTCCCAGCATAATTCCATTTTATTTGGGTGTGTCCCAAAGCCCAGATCCAGTCCTTGAAGAACAGCAGCTTTGTCATCTTGAAAAATTACAACAAATTCCAAATTATTTTCTTATAATTCTTATTCCAGTTTTAATCTGTTGGGTTTTTTTCCTCCTAGGCACCTATCCTATACAGATTCCATGATTAATTTATTATCATTTCTCATCCCATTGGCATCCCCAGTCCTGCTGATTAATTTCTCTTATGGCCTCATTATTTCCCTTCTATAAATACTGCATTTCATTTCACTGTTTTCTATAGTTAACTTTGCTTTTTGTCCTCCACCTGGGGCTCTCACTTTCAATTTACCACGAGACAGTGGGCAAAGACTGAGCTGAAATGCAGTAATTACACCTCCCTGGAAAACAGAATGATTTATTTTCCTTATGGATGGGAGCAGCTGGGAGCTGCTCTGCAATCCTACAGCAATCCCACAAAAAACAAATTCTTATGGCTTGCCAGATTAATAATGGAAACTGTTGGCTTCTGGAATTTGAAAAACCCATGGAGATGGATGACAGTGGATTGCAGCATTTGCATGGAGGAAGGAGAAAGGGTTGGCTCACACCCCACGCAGGCAGATCTGCTTCCAACCTGCAGGAATATTAAACCAGCACCCAATCCATCACTGCCAGAGCAGCTCAGATCCACAAGCACTGGAATTCTGCAGGTGCCTGCCCACAGGAGGCTCTCCCAGTTCTTTACCCACTGGAGTTATGGTTGTTTTCAGGCTTTCCATGTCCTGACCCTTCAGCCACTGCCACAAGTCCCCAGAATCCTCTGGAGGTTTGGGAAAGCTGCTGAGTGCTTCTCCTAGGAGTGTGAGCATGTCCTGAAACAGAGAGGACACATGGAATGACTCAGGTTTGTATTCCTGCCATTTCTCACAGCCTGGACGATGCCAGGAGGATTTTTTGCCTTTTCTTCCACACCCCTCTCACACACTCTTTTATAGTTTGATGTGTTCTCAGTGCTTTTAGCCCCACACTTGTACCTCCCCAAGGCTGAGAACTCAGCTCAGCCCCACGGCACCGTTAAACCAGGAGAGCAAACATCCTGGGAGCCCCAGACACCAAGGGCCTCTCCAGAACACATTTGGGAACCTCAGCCAGGCCCAGCCAGGGGGAAGGTTCCTCACAACGAGGGCTTCACTCCAGCCTCTCCCTGGGGGATCTCTGATAAATATGTTAATTGTGCAAGGCCTAGAATTGTGTGTATTTCAGTGTGAGGTGTGCATGCATTTTCAGGGCATTGCACCTGCACCAAGTGCTGCACCCAAGGATACTGAAATAAACCCTGAGGTAAAAACCCCTTTTCCCCATAAAATTTAAACTAAAACACAGTTTAAGATCAAGGAAAGACATGAGAAAGATAAGCAAGGAAGCCCAGGGTGGGAACAGTCACCTCCTACCATCATTCCATTTGCCATTTCACCTTGGACAGCCCAGCAGAAAACAAAGAGGGGAGAAATAGTCAAAACGGACCCAAAAGCAATTCCAGGGCATCCTGGGAATGACCTTCAGCTTCCAGAAATCAGGCAGCTCCAATTGATGCCTTAGGGTTTAACTTTACCACAATCTTGGGGACAGGGGGGCAAGCTTGGGCAAATTCCATCCTTGCCTGGCTCCTGCTTGGGGAATTGATGCGGAGATCCAAGTGGGAAGAACTCGGGAGCTGTCCTTGTCCATGTTGGGATGCACTGAGGCAGGAGCCTCTGGAGCCCAGAGTGTACCTCTGAAGGCCTTTCCAACCAATCCCTCCTTGATTCCTTTATTGCTGCCTGCTCTCTGTTCCTAGGGAGCCATTTAAGGCACCACAGTGACTTGAGAATGTTGGCCCCCAGCATTTCATTAATGACATGGACCCAAATTCTATTTTGGTTTGCACTGATCTCACTGCCATAAATCAGGGGAATCTGCCTAAGAGATTCTTTAGTTACAGCACCTATAAAATGCAGCATGATTTTTTTTTTTTTAACACCATTTGCTTACTCTGGAGTAAAACTGTTTTTCCAGTCTCTCTCTGATCAAAGCACCTTCCAGCAGAGTCTTTTTTCTCCTGAGAAAGGCAGCCCTGGCCAGCTCTGCTTCCTTCTGCTGGCACTCAGGACACGCTGAGGCCTCGTGCATTTGAGCTTCTGTCACCTGGAGAAGGAAACTTCAATACCATGAGCAATGTCTGGCCTGGAAACTTTGACAACAATCAATAAAAATACACAGAGGCACTGTCTAAAGACAAAAAATTGGCTTTTTAGGCAGTGGTAAAATAATTCATAATCATAATTCCATCATCTAGAATTGTTCCTATGCTGGCAGTTTGTGCAAGGCCTTAAACACCAACCAGAGAGGTCATGATGATAAATTCTATTTATACATTTTATAAATAAGTTAAGAGCTAAATAAACTCAGAGAAATTAGTTCAAACATGCAGCTCTGAGCCAGAATCCAACCCAGATTCTGCAGTTCTGTTTGTGAGATGAACAGTGAGTGATTCCTGGGGTAGTTTATCCACCATGAAATCTTAACCTTATTTAACAGCATTACATGAATCCCAGCATTTGTGCTTTTATGAAATATCAATGGTTTTATCTGATTTAACTGGCACAGATTCCATCTGGCTCCATAAACACAGAGAATTGCTACAAAAGCAGGGAAATCAACCCCAGGAAGTTCCATCCCAGGCCTCTGTCCCCTTTTCCCTGACTTCTCTGTGTGCCACAGACAGAACCAAGCACAGCAGCTCAAGTTCCTTTTCTTAGGGAATGTATTCCCACCCTAATAAATATAGATAATATTTAAATAATAATAAATAAAGAGGAAATAAAAATCCCACACAATTTGGAAGGTGGGTTAACACTCATAGGAATTAAAAATGCAGATGGCTGAAATGTCAAAATTTAAAAGACAGGAAGCCAGAAATAATTATCACACCAGAACTGACTTGAAAGTCTTATTTTTAGGTGCAGGGCTGAGGGAAGGAGCTGGGGCATGGAACCCATCCTGTGGTGGGAAAAATCCACTGGGCTGGTGACAAAAAAAGAGCTTTGAATTGGGTAAAGATGAGACAGATGCTTCTTAGTCAGGGACTGAGGTCAGCAAGATTTTATTGGAGCTGTTTTTATTAATATTATCTAATGCCTAAGAAAGCTGGGAGCACGGGGAGCTTTTGGAATTCTTCTAATCCTGGAGTCACAAAGACTTCACAACAAATAATTTGCAGAGTAATTTGATAAACAGTTGATGCAAACATAACCAGAAAACAATGCTTTTTCCTTCAGCTGGATTGGACTGCAGTGGCTGCTGATCCCAGCCTTGCTCAGTCACACAAACCAGGATTTTATCACCAGGCAGTATTTTATGATGATTGTTTGCTAGCAACACTTCTACAGTGGTGCCTAAGGAAGGAGAAAGATAAATCTTGGGATATCAACCCAAAACCTCTCTCAGAGGCCTGAGCCTGGCCTGCCTGATATTATGGCTTTCTCAGTAAGGTCTGCCTGATATTATGGCTTTTTCCTCCAGTGGTTCTCCCAGAATTTAGGGCAGGATGTCCCTCTGTGCCCCCCAGTACCTGTTTCACAGCCTCCCTGGTGTTTTCCAGCAGGATCCTGTTCCTCAGGCGGGCAGGAACAGCACAGGAATCTCCTGTCTCAGTTTGCCTTGCTGGGACCCCACACTGCAGCTCCCTGCACCTCCCTGCCTGCTCCTGGTGCATCCTCCTGATCTTCCTGCTGCAAAAAGAGCTGAGAGCATCCAGTTCTGCATGGGATAATTCAGGAATTCCTGCCAGGCATAAATCAACAGGACAAGAGCATCAATTTATCTGTGTGACCTTGTGTTACCCAAGGGAAACCCAAAGTGTCAGGCTGATGCCAGAATGACTTTTTCTTTTCCTTTCACACCCCTCTCACACACTCTTTTATAGTTTGATGTGTTCTCAGTGCTTTTAGCCCCACACTTGTCACTCCCCAAGGCTGAGAACTCAGCTCAGCCCCACGGCACCGTTAAACCAGGAGAGCAAACATCCTGGGAGCCCCAGACACCAAGGGCCTCTCCAAAACACATTTTTGTAAACTAAAATAAGCCCATCCAGGGAAAAAGTTCCTCAAAACAGAGAATTCACTCATTGGAAAACCTTTAATAAATATGCTAATTTGCAAGGCCTTTAATGGTCTCTATTTTGGTGTGAGGTGTGCATGCATGTTCAGGGCATTCCACCTGCACCAAGTGCTGTGCCCAAAGATCCTGAAATAAATCCCAAAGTAAAAATCCCTTTTCTCCATAAACTGTGTTCTGGTTTTAATTTCAAGACCACCAAAGCCCTGACTGCAGCAACAGCTGAGCAGAACTTAAATACAAATGAGGATGGGAACTGTAGGAACTTGCACAATAAATGGCTCTAAAATAAGCTGCAAAGGTGGGAGGAAAGAAAAAGACAAAAGGTTAATGGCACAGGATAAAGAGATTAGCAAAGGCAGCAGTTAAATACTATGACATCAAATAAACTGACTGTCAATAATAGAGATTTAGCATCTCCCTACCTGAAACTGCAGCTAGCTATGCCAAAATTAATTAAAATCTCAAGAGAGCTCTTCATCAATAACTCTAAGGAGCAATTTGTAAGGAAAATTGGAGGCAGTGTCCACTGAAGTCACTCTGCAAACACCTCCAATTTATCCCACAACATACACTAGGCAATTTTTTTTTTGGAGGAAATGCAATTATACTAGAAAGCACTTTTCCTCAAAAGCTTCAACAAGCATTTCCTAAATTCTTGATGAGATCTTGTTTAAAAAAAATACAATTCTCTCTTTCATCTTCTCTTATCCTTCCCAGTGGCACACAAAAATAAATAAAATAGAGATTAGACTTCAGATGGGTGGGTTAGGGTGGATTTACAACTTCATTCAAGGCTTTTGGGGAAGACTTTCCAGAGGCTTAGAGCACAATGGATGCAGGATTTCAGGGGCATCAGCACCGAGTGGGGCTGTGGGAGGTGGGACACACCGCAGCTCCTGAGCTTTCCGTGCCCAGATTTCCCCTGCCAGCCCCAAGTCAGGCAGGGGATGACTCCAGGGATTGAACTCCAAGGATTCACACACAAATTCCTGCTGGGAGGTTGGATTCTATCATTCAAACAAGCTCTTCACGTTGGCTGTTTTTTCAGGATTAATTCCATTTCCAGACAGGCACTGCCAGGGCCTTGGCATTCCAGTCCCATGGGGTATCTTGGCAGAACCACGACACAAATCCTCAAAATAATCAACAACATGACTATAAAGATTCCCCTAAATTCCCTGTGATTAGTTCAGTCCCAAGGACACAAGACACAGTTGTGGAATTCTGCAAAGAAACTGAGCACCTCTTCAAAATTCCAACGTTTATGAAGGGTGAGGGAATCTGTAATTGAACCTGGAATTTTGTGGCTTCATGGACAACATGGAAATCATGTTTAACTGCAACTGCCACAGTTCAAAACTGAGCATCACAGAGCAATTCACTCCTCCTAAGGAGATGATGTATCAAAATGATTTAAAGCAAAGACATTTTATAGACAGATAAATAAGAATTAGCAATACCTTAAAATGCAATTTAATGGGAAAAAAAAAAAAAGTCTGGGGAAAGCTAATAAATATCTGAGTGGAAACCCCCATTTCAGTCATCAGGTGATTTTCCTTACAATTTCAATGTAGAATCCTGTAAAAAAAAGTGGAAATCATGTGCCACTACTGGGTTTAATCACACTAATAAAATATTCCTGGCAGGTTCATTTATGCTGAACACAGAATGAATAAAAAGATTAAAAAGTTACCATTGTGAGGGGGAGAAAAAAACCCAGAACAAAAGCACTGGAGTGCTCAAAGGGAGAAGTAAAACACATCAGGTCCACTGAGCATTTAGTGACAGTTTAATACCAGCCTGATTAATTCACGTAAGGCTCTCCTGACAGCCACAAGTGCAATTTTATTAAGGATTGGTTTCTAATAATGCATAAATCCTGTGCTGCCACACACCCACCCATGTGCTCATCTGCACCTCCAGACTCCAGAAGAAACACTGGCAAAGGGAACAGCAATTTCCAAACCCCACTGCACGACTCAGGGCTGGAGTCACTTTTTCATATTAACTCATGGTTAAGAGGAAGCTCGGAAAGAATATAAACTAGGGATCAAGGACTGGAATTTCACTGAAACAAACCCAAAAAATTATGAGAAAGGTTTGTCTTTTAAGTGACTTATTGACACATTCAGATCTCCCCCAGGTGTGGGAGGTTCAGCTGCCCAGGAGGTCTCAGCTCCTGCTTTGGGGTTGGGTTTATTCCCTGTCTCTCACCCATTCCCTCTTTTCCATGTGTGACCCACACATGCTGCAAGGCTCCTTCTCCACCTGTGGTGGCAGATGCAAAGGTCAGTGCAGAGAATCCCTGCCAGTGCCAATCCTCCACAAAGGACATTTTCCTGAGGTTTGGTTGTCCTAAATCCAGTGTTCCCTCTCTTTGTTGGAGAGGAGTAAGGCAGAAGAGGAGACAAGAGCAGCCCAAGTGCCACCAGCACAGCACCACCCAGAGCCACAGGTCACAAAACATGGAATATTTGGGAAGGAAAGCCCCACAGAGTGCACCAAGAAGCTGCTGGGATTCCAGAAGCCCAGGAGGGATAAGCTAATCCTCATGTCTACATCCCAAATGCTGCTGAGGGGTTGTAACTCAGTGACCCACAAAGGTTTTGCTGTCTCTGTGTGACATCTGAAATCCATGAAGGTGTAAAATAGGAAAGTCTTTATGAGTTTCCTTTTCCTTTGGTGTCTAACTTTGATTCAATAGGAAATCTGGCAAGCATTTTGTTGTTATTATTCTCCACTAATACTCTATTTCAAGAAGATAAAAAGAGAGAACTGTGAAAGGCAATAATCAATAACTGCTCTTCAGTAAGGTTTTACCTCTGCAGCTCCAGATAACATCTTCATAATCACCTAAATTGATTTTACAGTTCAGATGAACACGCTGACAGCCTGACCAGTGAAGAGCATGAGAAAGATCCCTGCAGGTAACCCAGGAGCGAGAGAAACAGGCTGAAATGTCAGCCTGCTTATCACAAACAGGAATTCAAAGTGAGTAAAACTCCTCCAGCACAGTGAATCACCACAGAATCACACAACAACCTGGGTTTGGAGGACCTTAAAGCCCAGCCAGTGCCACCCCTGCCATGGCAGGGACACCTCCCACTGTCCCAGGCTGCTCCAAGCTCCATCCAGCCTGGCCTTGGGCACTGCCAGGGATCCACAGCTGCTCTGGGTACCCTGTGCCAGGGCCTGCCCTCCCTCCCAGGGAACAATTAGAGCAGCAGTGCAGGAGAAGGGACAGGCAAAGCATTAATGGAGACACATCACAAAGGTGAGAGGCAACTGTGAACACAGCACCAGCCACGGGGTTAAAGAGCCCCACCTGAATTTTCAGATACTCCCAAGCTGAAGAAGTGCACTTTCCTGAGAACCTTTTAAAGATGACTAACGTGGAATAATCTCTGTGGAACTGAGAATTTATAGCCATGTTGTGATGGATTTGCCTAATAACAGCTCGTGGGGTGGAGGGACAAAGGCAACTGTGATGAAAATTTCTCACTTCTCCTGAGGCCAGCATTTAGGTTTTTCTTCTTTCAGCCCACTAAGAAAACCATGAAAAATAAAAATGCCATTCCAGAGTGTTCCCACAGGCAAACCAGAACCTTTTGTTCCCCCATCCCATTTAACCCTATTAGTAAGTCAGATGAGAAAGAAAGTCTTGAGGCAATAAAACAAACCCTAATTCAGATTAGCCTCTGTGCTCAGTGCACACGATTCACTGAGCTGAGTGCTCACTGTGCAGCAATCCAGTTCTAGGTGAGCTCATCTACTGCATTTAAACAATAAAAAACCTCCAAGTTGCTAAAGCAATAGAAGATTTGGGGGCTACCAAGTGCTGAATGATTAAGTCCAAGAGAAGCATTTCTAGGTATCAGAAGACAAAAGCTGCTGTGCTTATTTTATGACCACATTCTGCACAAAAAATGCAGTGCATGGCTAATTATGATTGATTTGGGGATAACATGGCTGGGCACTGTGTTTGCATCAAAGAAAGATAAGCACGAACCACGTTTTGTGCTCTTTATATTGATCACTGGAAGCTCAATAAGAGCTACCTGAGAAGGGCTGGGCTGCTGCAGTGACAGGAGAAGCCAGCTCTGCAAGATCATGGAACAGAACTTGCTGCTCAAGCCTCAGTGACCACTGACTCTCCCTGCCATCAACATCCATCAGCCAAAGGCAGAGCATTCCCTGGTGCCCAACAGGAATCTCACAGTGATTCTATGAATAAAATCCCCCGAGTGCAACTTTCAAGGGAAAACTCTGTGGAGATGGAAAACGTCCTCACCCTTCAGCTGTGGTTCATCATTCATTCCATGCCTCTGAACTCATCAGGTCCCTTTCAACTTCTCCAGGAATCAGTCACAGGATTCTGAGGTATTTTAGGAAGATTATCTTGGAGGAGCAGGCCAGGAGAAGCCTCCCTACTACAGATGAGCTGCTCCACACAAGCTGCCTTCCACCGAAGTGCAGGAACAGAGAAAGGCAGGAGATGAGTCAGGAACCCACAACATTGACTCACCACTGTGGGGAAGGAGCTTTGCAATTCAGAATAGCCTGGAAGTGACCTCAGCTCCTGCTTTTCTAGGACAGATGGGTGCTCTGAGGATGCTTGCACACCAATTCCATGCCATGAGGTGCCCAGGCAGGAGGATCTCCTGGTTAATCAGTCTCACAGTGACCCACAAAACTCCAAGTTTGCTCACTTTCCCATGAACATGCACATTGAGGAAGATTCCCCGTCTGCTCCCATTATTTTTTGCTCAATTACAGCTTTCTTGCTCTTTTTTCTTAATTAAAAATAGCATCTCTGACCCACTTTTTGACAGACTTTAGCAGGGCTTGCATCCCACCATCTGCTCTCACAGTTCCTTGCATAACCAGTACATGGAAACAGATCCTTCCTTCCTCCTTTCCCTTCTCCTCCTCCTCCTCCCTACACTCCATCATTATTTGGTTAAAGCTGCTCCATTGTTCTTGCCAAAATTGGTGTCCTGCTGCCTCCCTCAGCTTGGGAGAGGAACTAAAACAGGGCAAACAGGTAATTCAATAATCAACACATTGATTAACAAGGGGGGGAAAACCATTTCACACAATAAATTCTGAAATTCTGTTTATTTTGGAGGGAGAACTCCCCAAATTTCCTAGTACCTGTACAGCTGGAGAGAAAAAAACCTGAACAATCCAGCAAAAATATAAGTTAAATACAGTTAAATTTAAAATGTGGGGCATTTTTTAATGTACTCTGTCAGGTTTTGTGGTAATGCATCAGCAGGATGATGTCAATACATGGGGGGAGCACCAAGGCCATGTGTGATATGGGAGACAAACTGCTCTCCAAGAAAGCATAAACCAGAAACTTAGTACTTAATTACCTGGCTAATTAATCCAGACTAATTAGCTGGCTTAACTTAACAGCCCGTGTATAAAATTTAAATCGAGTTTACATCCCCTTCCAGAAGAAGGAATTGTAACCTCTGCTGAAGTTACCAAACTCACCAGCAGGAGCTGTGATGACAGATTTGTCTGGCTGAATCCCAGGGTCTTTATTTTTTGGATCAATCCATTTTCCCATGGCATCAATCCATTTCCCTATGGCAGCTCTTTCCACAGCTGCCCCATCCACTGCTTCACACTCCTCCTCTGCAAGAAAAAAAATGCACCTTGGACACTGTATGCAATTTCCACATGTTTATTTTTGCTGATTCAAGTCCCCACTCACTGATGCGAAGCTCTGCAGCACAGGCCTCAAGCAGGGAGAGCTCTGCATACCTGCATGGCTTTGGCCTGCCTGTGATGATGTGCTTTCCAACACCTCTGACACAGATGACCCCTCCAAATCTTCTGTGGAACACCACGACCCAGGTGCTTCGCTCTCCTCTTCCTCCCCCTCCTCGCTGAAGGACTCAAAGGTGTCTCCTGCATAGTCCAAAGCAGAGCTGCTGGGACTCTGGCTCAACTCCAGCTCCTTCCCATAGCTCCCAGAGCTCTCTGCTGGGGCAGTCGCCATGGGGCAGCACTGCAAATAAAAACAAAAATAAGGTTTGGTTTCACAGGGAGAACAACTGGGTTACCTCCAGCAACATGGGATATACATTGGGCTGTTAGAGTCAGAGCACACCTGATTTAACATCCACAACAGGTTGGGATCAAGGCAAAGCCCTGATGAGAGCAGCACACGTTCAGATCCACGGGGGGAATGTACAGTAACCATCAGCACTGAGCATCAGCCAGAAATCTGAGCAGCATTCCTTGCAAATCTGTAGTGAATTACAGTAATGCTTGGATAAAATTATTCATTAAAAAAAAATTAAATGCAAATTTTTCTCTTCTATTATCTAGAAGGAACTTACAGGAAAGATGAGATAAGACTATTATTAAGGTAGTGACAGGACAAAGGGGAATGAGTTGAAATGCGAAGAGAGTAGGGTTAGATGAGATACTGGAAACAAATCGAAGCTCCCACTGTCCCAATGTCCAGCCTGGCCTTGGGCACTGCCAGGGATCCAGGGGCAGCCACAGCTGTTCTGGGCACCCTGTGCCAGGGCCTGCCCACCCTCCCAGGGAACAATTCCTTCCCAATCTCCCACCCATCCCTGCTTTCTGGCACTGGGAGCCATTCCCTGTGTCCTGTCCCTCCATGCCTTGTCCCCAGTCCCTCTCCAGCTCTCCTGGAGCCCCTTCAGGCCCTGCAAGGAGCTCTGAGCTCTCCCTGGAGCCTTCTCCTCTCCAGGTGAGCACCCCCAGCTCTCCCAGCCTGGCTCCAGAGGGGCTCCAGCCCTGGAGCAGCTCCGTGCCCTCCTCCATCGCCGCCGCAGCAGCTCCGTGCCCGGTAACTCCGGCAGCCAGGCCCGTGTCCGCCCCTCACGGGCTCCGGGAGCTGCTCTGCCCTTCACTCGCTCCTCGCAGCCCGCAAGGATGGCTCTCAGAGCGGCTTTTCCCCTCCTCTCGGCCTCGGGAACTCGCTCCTTACCCCGGCCCGGTTCTTACCCCGGCCCGGTTCTTACCCCGGCCCGGCTCCCCGCACGGGAAGGGGCGGCCCCGGGCGCTGAGGGCGGAGCGGGGAGCCTGGGCCGGCCGCGGCTCCGGCGGAAAATCCTGCCCTAAAATAGCCCCGCGTTTATGGGATTGTTGTTATGCCCCACGTGGAGCTCTGTTGTGTCCCACATCGGTTCCTCTCCCTTTGAAAAGGACGCGGAGGAGCTGGAGCGCGTCCAGCGAAAGGTGTGGGAGAACGGCGGAGGGAGCTGGGCTTGGTTAGTGCCGAGGAGGATCGGGGCAACGACATCGCAAAAACACTGCAAAAACACTGCAAAAACAGTGCAAAAACACTGCAAAAACACTGCTTAAAGGGCTGGCCGGGGGTGTTACACCGAGTTCTGTTTAAAAAAAAACCCACATGCTACAGGTCGGCTACAGCTCTGCTTTGCCATAAAGACAGAAAAGCCAAGATAAACCCTAGGTGATTTTTAAATGACTTTTTAAACCTTTAGGACAGTGTATTACATCCAGGAAGATGAACACAGATGGCCTTGGATGTGACACTTCATGGAAATAAGGTGCAAAAAGTCTGGCAGGGCATGAAATCTTCCCATATTTTCAGGTACAATTTCCATAGGTTATACCATGATAAAAGTAGCTCTTCTGTATCCTGGGGTCTTGCTTTAAAATTGCTATTTCAGGTTAGCTAATACTTTTTTTTTTTTTTAATTTCTTCTTTCAGTGAAGCAGTCCTGGAGTGAAGAGTGTGTTGTCTGTCACTGGGGTTTTACCCTCACGCTGAGTTTGGGCTGCCTGGCCAAAGGACAGAGATCTTGCCTTCTCTCACATTTGATGAAGTGCAGCTCAAGTGATCTTAGAAGAGAGAACTCTGTGCTGAGCTACACATTTAATATAAAGAAGGATTGGCCAGCATGAGATGGATGCAGGAGAGTAATAAATGCGTTGATGCAGTGGAGTGCAAAGCAGAGCAGAATAAACAGCTCTGCCCACACATTGTGCAGGGTTTAGGATTCAGTTGTTTGCTGAATGGGCTGCTCGGGGCTGCCCCTTTTCTTCTGGTTTGCTGTAAGGAATTAAAATAATTTACATGGGATAAACATTCCTTTTATCTTTTCTGCACATGCAAAGGAGAGCAGTGATGGGAGAGGTGTGTGAGTGGAAGGGCAATTATCCCACTGCAGGAGGTGGGAGTCAGCTGAATGCCAACCCCACGGAGGCAGGAATCTGGAATTATGGAATTCTGTGCACTTCAGAGCAGCCAAACCTGCCTTGTGTCCTAAACCTCTCCAGCCCAGAGGGTCACCTTGCAGGTTTGCATCAGTTCTTTTTAACTTTCCCCCCATGCAGAGTTATTGCTGTTTATCCAAGGAATATTGCATTCCCCTGGATGCACAGCCTGAACATGACATTAATTCATGGGAAAGAGGACAATCAGAAACCCACCCAGTAAAGGCTTGAGATTTCCTTCATTTTCTTCTCTCCCTTCTTCTTCTCTCGTTTCTCTCCCTCCCTTTCTTCTCAGGAAGATAATGTGGCAAAGCCTTTCTCCAGCAGCCAGGCTGAGGATCTGGAAGGATCTAGGAGATAACTTGAGAGATTTCATGCTCTGGGTTATAAACCATGGGGAAACAGGGCTGGCAGAAACATTACCTTTTCTTTAAAATTCTAATCAACATGCACAGAGAATAACACAGAATAACTGAGAATAACACAGATCCCCACAGCTCCCACTAAATGCTTTCATTATTTATCATTGCCCATTTTTTATGGAAACAGTTGACATTAGATTATTAGTGACCTGGGTGGTATTTGATCTTTCTTTCCCCTGGAGGTTAAAGACTTTGTAGTTTCCTGTTCTAGGTCCTTTTTAAAATTCATTTTGGAGCATGAAAAATATATTGTTCCGTCAAGTTTATTTCTCTGACATTTATTCAGTGCAGAGTGTGATGCTAATACTAAAGGGTTTTGATTTGAAGCCCAGGATACAGACAAGGCTTTCCAGTGGTCTTCCCTGAAACAGGACTTTCCATCACTGCTCCCCTGCTGGTGCCTGGGAAGTTAATATGTTGGAACAGCATAATTATTTGAAGGAGTATTTGTTTTTCAAGGATTTGGGGGCGATATTGGATGGCTCAGCCCAGTTGTGTCACAAGGTATTAAGGTTTCTGCCTGCTAATGTCATGGAGCTGGGCCTATATAGAGCCATAAATAATATTGTGTGAGAGCCAGTGACAGACTTTTACTCCAGCTCAACTCTTTATCATATGTTATATTAAATTTGAACACAATTGTTGAATCCCTTGGTGTGGGCAAATGCTTTTTGATGTCTCCTTCTATTAAAGTTGTAACATCCCTTTTAGCCAGAGGGCTGCATGCAACTCACACTTGCCAGGTGTGTGTCTCTAATAATCAGCCTCTCATTAATTAATTGGGCTGTCACCACAAGGTTGGGTATCCAGTTGGGAATTATGGGGTGAGGCCAGTGGAATTAGAAGTGGAGAATTAAATGGTGGAGAAAGTTCATGGGGCTCAATAATGAGATGCTCATGGGCACTGTTCTGCTGGAAAAGGCAGTTTGAGGCTGGAGCATTTTTTTTTTTTTAACTCTGCAAATATGAAGGACAAATGCAAGAACTCTTAGGGAATTTGAAAGCATTTGTTGACAATTTAAGATACAGTCAAGGTTTTCCTCTTTATCAGCACAGAAAGTACTGCCAAGGAGCCCCCGGACACCATAAATCATCCAGGAGAGTGGAGAGGCTGGAAAGATTACAAAGGAAATGCTCTGGGGCAGGCAGCATCCTGGGAAGTCATTGTTTAGGGCCTGCTGTATTTAAAATGGTCATTTCAGCTGTCATTAACTCCCATCTCTAATTAGAAAATGGATCGATCTCTGCCCAAAGTTGCTGGAGACTGGCAGGTGTCCCTGGCACATCAAACCCTGCATCCAAATGAGAGGTGAACATGTCCACTGAGTGTCAGGCAGGAAAATAAAATCCATATTTGTAGTTAATGATGCTTTGGGATTGGTGTAGGAAGCAGCATTCTGGTCAGCAAGGCCATGCTCTGCCTTCCTGATTTTCCTTGTGCATTCAGCTGGGTGGATATCCTTCCTCACCTTCTCCTAAGGAGGTGGGAAAGAGCAAATTTTTATCTTCCGCTTTTGGTGCCTTTCAGATTTCCTCGTGAGTCCTCTCTTCTTACAGGAGCGAAAATTTCAATAACCCGATGGGAAAACGTCTGAAAATGCAATAAAGTTCCATTAGGCAGCATTATCCAATATCCATTCCCAGGGATATATATCCATTTATATGGAAGCATCAAGACACTGAATTTCTAAATCACATCTTCCCCAACAACCTTAATCTTTTGTGTCTGAATAAATCAGAGCTGCTTTGTGGGAAAATCCCCAGATCCTGCTGCTTCCAGGGACACACAGAGGGGTTGCTTTCCAGCTCACTTTGCTTTCTTGTGTGCAGGTTTGCATCAGTTCTTTTTAACTTTCCCCCCATGCAGAGTTCTTGCTGTTTTTCCAAGGAATATTGCATTCTCCTGGATGCACAGCCTGAACATGGCATTAATTCATGGGAGAGAGGAGAATCAGAAACCCACCCAGTAAAGACTTGAGATTTCCTTCATTTTCTTCTCTCCCCTTTTATATTTTATTAACGATTTCCCTGTGCCCCATCCTGCTGAATTCCCAGTGCCTTGCTGTGGGAAGAGCTTCCAAAGGGATCAGCAGAGGCATCCCATGCTCTTGGCAGATCAATACTGGGCTCATTGATCTGTTTGCTTTGGTGATAGGTTGACTCTTTAGGGAATCTTTCAGGATTGACTCCAAACTGATTTTTATTTTGTTGTTTTGACAGTTCAGCAAATGCTTTAATTTAGAAATTGCAGCTTTTCACACTGACACTGTGTTTAACCCAGCATGGGATAAAAACACAGAACTCATTTGTTGCAGTTTTGAAGTGCCCTGCACATGCTGGGGGTCCTATTAGCAAGGCATTTTCTGTTTTCCTTTCCAATCCTTTGCTGGTGGAATATTATTTCGACTGGAGAAAGTGGATTGATTTTGTAGTTCAGAGGATCTTTATAATCTCTTCTGAGCTTAAGCTCATTTCTGAGAAATCTCATGGTCCTAGAGGAGGAACATCAATGCTGCTCCGAGCATTTCCCTTCTGGGAAGGAGGTGACTTGTTTTGAGTGATTGTATTTTTGGGGAAAAAACTTCTCCCTTCGTTTTCTGGGACTGTTTGGTAACTCAGAAAACAGACATTCCTTTCAAGTTTGGCTACCAATTTGTGCCACTTTTGTGTGTAGAAATTTCAGGACTTCGGTGTCCTAATCTAAGGCAGATCTCCTCAGTAAATGTAGCCCCTATAACCTGAAATAGTGATTTTACCTGTGGTGCTTGCTGGAACATTCCCCAGGATTCTGTGCTGAGTAATGCTGCAGCTACTGAGTAAACCTGTCCTTCCCTCTGGTTAGAAACAAAACCACTGTAAAATTGTTAACTCTCAACTCCCATTAATAGAATGGCCCTCGTGTGTCAATTTTGGTCCCAAATTATTTCGGGCTTTTAAGAGTTCCTATTAGACTTGTGAGCATGCATATGCATAAAATGTCCTCAAAACCCAATTAAGGGTGCATATGGGAGCACAATTTGTACTGACTCATAGAATTTTTGAAGAACATTTAAAACATTGATTACTCTCCAAAGACAGGTAAAATAAGGATTAGTGCTGGGAAATCAAAGGCACAAAGAGCAAATGACTCCTGTAAGGTCAGACAGTGACAGCCTGGATTCTCATTATGGCACTGCTTGCTATGACAGATGCATTTTGTTACTCATTACCTTTCTCATTATTAACCTTTGATAATATAGAATTGTCTAATTGCTTGTGTTATCATTGGGAGTGAATCACCTTTTCACGGCACCCTCAAGAGGAGAACTTCACAAGTGCTGTGCTTTTTCCCCAAGCTCACTGGTGGATATTTATGAGGTGATTGTGCTCCGTTTGAGTTGCTGCACACCCACAGAGAGAGAGGATTGACAGGAGGAAGTTTGGCAGGCAGGTTAAACGCTGCCATGCCCAGGAGATCCCCAGATGTGGGGATGGAAGGGAATTTCAGAGTGCAGAGCCTCACAAACGCTGTCAGACCTGGTTATCGTTGCCTTGTGGGAGCTGCAGAGTTCCCTCCTCTGTGTTGGAGATGCCTGAGCACAGCCATGCTCACAATCCATTGATCTGATATCAAATTGATCTTCGCTGGCAGAGCCAGGAGAGGGAGGGCTCTCCAGAAGGAACAAGGAAGGGAATCAAGGCCAGGCTTTTTGGGTTTGAGACACTCAGCTGAAGGCTCCTGCTCCACTCAGGGTGATGCCTTAAATGGCTCCCTAGGAACAGAGAGCAGGCAGGGATAAAGGAATCAAGGAGGGATTGATTGGAAAGGCCTTCAGAGGTACACTCTGGGCTCCAGAGGCTCCTGCCTCAGTGCATCCCAACATGGACAAGGACAGCTCCCGAGTTCTTCCCACTTGGATCTCAGCATCAATTCCCCAAGCAGAAGCCAGGCAAGGATGGAATTTGCCCAAGCTTGCCCCCCTGTCCCCAAGGTTGTGGTTTGCAGTTGTTGGGCCTAGGAGGGTCTGGGTGTCCTTGGAGAGCTGGAGAGGCTTTGTTGTGTGTGTGTGAGCATGAGAGAACAGCACTGAACGAGCTCCAGGGAACTGCAGAGTGACACTGGGCAGGGCAGGGCTGGCAACATAGAAAAGTTAAACCCTAAGGCATCAGGGGCCATGCAGGGAGAGCAGGGCCTGATTCCTTCTGACTCCATCCATAGGCACAAGCCAGATTTCCTGATCTCTGTTCCCAGCCTTCCTCTCTGAGCTGCCAGCCCACATCCACAAGTGCCACTGAACCTTCTTGAGCTGTTTATTGAATTTCTGGAGGTATCAGAAAGGCACTAAACTGACAGACTTGGCTCAGGCTGGGTGTGGACTCTGGAGGAAATCCTCCTGTCCCATGCCAGGAGACCAAGGCTCCAGCAGAAAAGGAACTTGATGGTCTGATTCTAATTAGTTTCTTGATTTAATGGCAGTAATTTTACTTTCATGATGGTTGCCATTGCCCCAGCTAGCAGGAATTATAGACTTGGTTTCCTCAAAGGCTCATTTATGATGCAGCCTCTGCTGAATCTTAAGCAATAACAAGCAGTAGCTCATAGTTACTTCAAAATGATGGGATTTAGATGGTTAAAAATGTCATGTTCTCTCACCTGAGGTTGTTGCCTGGGAGTTGTCAGTAGAAGAAAATGAACAGTCATAAAATTAAAATACAGTTCGAGTTGACTCCATTTCCTTCTAAGATGATCTTTTTGTTTCCTTGCTGATTTAAACACCTGCAAGTTAAAAGCCTCATAAAACCAGAAACAGGCAAGCAGAATTTTAAAGGAAATTAAACAGCATGGGATGTGATGTGTTTACACCAGTAGAAAACCAGAATGACTCCACAGAAGATAATTAAAAACTGGGGAAACAAATGGACTGATCTTAATGACCTAATGGGGAAGTGTCATTAAAGGAACATTCAGTTTTGGTTACCTGAACCAAAAATGCTGTCAAAAATTACACTGGGGTTTCAGAGCTATTGAAACTTGTAGCCTTGGTTATTTTATTTGCCTTTTTAACTTGTAAAAATTTCGCTCTCCAAAGCTGGATTAGAGTTGGATTAGGGATCTTCACTTTTCCCCCTCTGATTTGCAGGATCCACAGATGGATTCAGCTGGGGAAAGTTGTCTGAAGGTTTTGCTTGCTTTGAGCTCCTTGTCAAGCTTTATTCCCTTCATTGAGGATATATCTACATCCCCCTGCCTTTGTCCTGCATTAAATGGAATTTCCCATTATTATTTCTTGCACCTATTTACATTTCTAGGTTCTTCAAACTCAGGAATGCTTACAGCTCTGAGGCCTTGAGCTTTCCAATTCGTCATTCACAGAACACCTGCTGACTCCTGTGATAACTCAAAAGCCTCTGCTGGATTATTCCTGAATTTCGAAAAGCAAAACACATTTACAGTCCTCTCTTAGTTATGAATAATAATAATCCAGACTCTGATCCACTGCATACTTATTTATGTGTTAGAGTGTATCCATATGTGTAGTGCCTTGGGAATAGTTGATTAAATGAAAGCCAAATTGTTTCAATGTTACATTTTCATGTTCATTAAATATTTGAAGTATTGAATATTTTGGAATATTTAATTGTTCTTTAAATATTTGAAGTAAAATACTTGTAAAGAATGGATGGAGGATGCATTTTGAGTGAAGGTTGTAATGAAAATATGCAAATGGGGAAAAGACACACTGGGATGTGCTGATTGTTTCAATTAAAAAACCAAGTGTGAAGATGTATTTGTATCCTGTCAGGAATTTGTGCTCACATGTTCTGGGAGCTTCACAGATCCTGAACACGTTCCCACCACGTACAGCCACAGCCAGACAGAATTCCCAGAGTTTAGAGCTGTTCTGTTGGCAGAGCTGGGTGACAAGGAGCACCCTGAGTGCCTCCCACAATGGATCACCCAAAGCACAGATCAGAAACACAACGAGGAACAAATCCCAGTCGGAGCAGAGAGATATTAAAGGCATAATTCAGCCCCAAGCTGACAGGGTGGGCTGAGCCAGTGGAGCTGTGGCACTGTTAGCATGAGCAGGAGCTGCTTTGGGTGTTTCAATGCTTTCTACCCCAATAAAATTGCTTGGCCTTACAGCAGGGCCTCGTCACTGTGGGCATTGGAGCATCAAACACCAGGATGGTGTCTAGAAACTCAAAAGTCCACATGAGGTAACCTTGATCCAGGCTGGGAGAATCCCAGGAGTTGCAGGAGTTTTATTAAAATTTCAAAGCAAGGCTGTTGTTTAAACTTCATTCTCTTCCCTCCCCAAATAAAGGAAATATTGACAAAATCTGTGTCTGGCTGGGCCAGCTGAGGGCACCTCCATGGAGTGCTGCCTTTCTGGCTCTTCATTATTCATTTTGCATGTTTGCTATTGAAGAGGAAGAATTACAGGTGTCTTGAGGGCCATCTGTGGTCATCCTTGGGATAAAAGACATTGTCCTAATGGCAAAAAAGTCATTTAAAAATTACCCACTTGGCTTTTCTGTTCTTATGGCAGAGCAGAGCTGGAGCTGAGCTGGAGCAGGTGATGTTTTTAACAGAAGTTGCTGAAACATTCCCTGGCCAGCCCTTTCACCAATGTTTTTGCAATGATTTCTTATTTTTCATGTAAGCCTTGTGTAGCAGGCATGGCTTGGTGTGGGAGGCCTGGCAGGGAAAGCTCCTGGTGTTCCCATTTAGAATCTGCTTTGCTGCCCCTGACCCCAGCCAAAGACAGAGCTGATGGCCTGGGCTGAGCACTGGTCACAGACCCTGTGCAGTGTCAGTAAAATGTTCATTATTCTGGTTTTAGTGAGGCTCAGGGGGTGCCTGTGCTTGGGACACTGGGACAGAACTGCTGCAGGAGCAAAGATGTGGTCCTGGGCCAGTCCTAGCAGTGAAAAAGGCAGCTCAGATCTCAGCAGCATAAGGAGATTAGTGTCCAAGGGCCAGGTCTGGAATAGCAGCACATCCCTGATTGGCAGAGCTCTGGGCTGGGCTGGGGAGATGAAGGGAACTTCCCCAGTTCAAGGAAAGTCAGAAACAGAATATGATCTGCAATGCTCCTCACCCTGTCCTCTGCTGACAGGGCAACTCACCATCATTTATCATTTCTCCTTGGGTAGAAATTCCATGTTTGAAAGCCAGGATGGGTTCTGATCTCTCTTTTACAGCCTGCCAAAATTAACCCCCAGATCCAAACGAGCCCACGTTCTCTCATATCCAAATTGTAATGCTGAGGCTTGAATCCACGTGTCTTTATTAACTACAACATATTAACAACAGTTTAATTGCAAGCACCCCTTCTAAAGCCAGAGCAATTCTGATGTGAAGGAAATCAAGGATATCAGAGTGCTTCCAAAGCCTCCAGCATCCTGCTTCCCACCAGGAGAGTTCAGTTCTGTTACATAAAACCCATTGCTGTGCTTCTCCCTGAGCTTCATCTCTGCCTGTCTCCAGCTGGATGCTCAGAGGAGTTGCTGGGTAATTTACTCAGTCAAATGTGCATTTAAGGCTTCAATTGCTTCCTTGAGGTAGAGCCCCCTCATTCTGTATTTCACAGAAAAACAATAGAGAACTGAAGAGGTAAAATTTAGTGCTTAAAAATGTGCTTTGCAGTCTTGGTTAACCCTCTGATTGTCCACATCTCTGTTATCCTTTACATTTCCAGAAACATGGTAGATTTAATGAATGCAATGACATTTTTTGCCATCCTTCTTGATAAACTTTGTCTTCCAGGAGAACGTGGGGCACCAGCAGTGCTGTGAGCTGTGTGAAACCCAGTCTGCCTCTGGATTTTTTTTTTTTTTTATGGATGTATCATAATGCAGCCCCAGGTTCTGCTCAGCCACCTGAACACGTTCAGCAAGATCAGCTTCAACGTTTGGTTTCTCTCTCTTGATTCATGAAAGGAGAAACCCTGCCCTGGCTGCCTGGGGTGGGTGATGACTGTGCAGGGATGAGATGCTCCAGAGTGTTGTTATCACAGTGAAATATGGGGCTGGTGTTGGTGGTAGTGATGCCTTTCTTTGGTCTTAAAATTCAAACCAAAACATGGTTATTGGGGAAAAGGGGTTTTTACCTCAGTGTTTATTTCAGAATCCTTGGGTGCAGCACTTGGTCCAGGTGGAATGCCCTGAAAATGCATGCACACCTCACACTGAAATACACACAATTCTAGGCCTTGCACAATTAACATATTTATCAGAGATCCCCCAGGGAGAGGCTGGAGTGAAGCCCTCGTTGTGAGGAACCTTCCCCCTGGCTGGGCCTGGCTGAGGTTCCCAAATGTGTTCTGGAGAGGCCCTTGGTGTCTGGGGCTCCCAGGATGTTTGCTCTCCTGGTTTAACGGTGCCGTGGGGCTGAGCTGAGTTCTCAGCCTTGGGGAGGTACAAGTGTGGGGCTAAAAGCACTGAGAATACATCAAACTATAAAAGAGTGTGTGAGAGGGGTGTGAAAGGAAAAGCAAAAAAGTCATTCTGGCATCAGTAGGAATTACTTTTATTTATTTACCAGAACTCCCTAAGAATGTGAGGCTCTTTGCTGTATCAGCTGTGCTTGCCATGAAGAAACAATTCTGCACTCCCTGTGATAAACATGAAGCTGTTGTTTTAAAAGATGGGCAGGACCTGCATTTCAGAGGGGCAGAACCCACTGGGGAATTTCAATTGCTCAGACATTGAGGGGAGACAAAAAAGGTCGTGGTTATGTTTTACAGCACATTTTGCTTTCCTTGCTTGAGGTTTTTCATCCTGCTGATAGAAGCTTTCTTTTTAAGCACAATTTCTCTCTTCCCCAACATATCCACTCGGGAGGTTTCAGCCCCTGGGCTGCTTGCTAATGGGATTGCAGATGTTTGCTTTTTTAAACAGATTACTGAGGTGGCTGAATGCAATATTGAGATTTAACAATTGTTATTAGGCCTTGTCTTCCTGCAGGTCTAGGGTGGGAATTTCAGTTTAATCACTGCAACTTCCAGTTATGAAGTTCAGCTACAATAACTATTTGTAATTATGTGGCTGGAGCCTCCTGAGAGAGCTAAAACTCACCTCAGACTGGGATTTAATAAACAAATTTCCCAGCCCTTCCCTTCCCTTTCCTTCCAGGATCCTTCTCTACAGGAGCTCAGGTGCTTTAACACCTCTCTGGCTCAAGAGAGGTGTCCAAGGCCAGGTTGGCCAGGGCTTGGAGCAACCCAGGACAGTGGAAAGTGTACCTGATGTGGACACAGCCAAGAAATGCAGAGCATTTCACTCTGGGAGACTTCCAGGAGCTCCTACCAAGGGATTTTAAATGATTTTACTTTAAAATGTAAAGTAAAGGCCTTGGTTCCACTTCCTGGGTGGTTATCCCTGCTCACCTGCATGGGGAGGAGATTCAGAAGCCTTCTGTGATGGAAGCTGTGGTGGATTCCCCCATATCCCTCTCTGCTCACTGTAGGGTGTTTTGCTCTTTCCCTTTGGGATCTGGAGGATGCTCTGCCTGTTAAAGCAGAAAGAGGAATGTTTGCAAAGCACTCTGTGACTGCCCCACCTCTGGAATTAACCTCTGGAGAACGAGACTGAGCAACACCCTCACCTCAGCAACATTCAGGGCCATTTTCTCCAGGTCACAGTGAAAAGTGAGGAGCACTCCCTGGTGACCTGTGGAAAATGGGACATTCCTTAGGAGTGGTGAGCACTGCGTGTCCTTCAGGCTCTGGCTCTGCAATTCCATCAGCATCTTAGGTGAACTCTGGAGCTGTGCCACATTTGCATTCCTGCATGCACACCTTGCACACGAATGCTGAAGTCTCTCCTGTTTTCACAGGAAGCAGAGCACCAGGGAGCAGAGGCCCTGCTTAAACCAGATTGAATTCCAGCCACAAAGGAGAATCCTTTGGATTTTTCTTGCAAGAGACGCCGTGCTCTGTTCCTTTAAACCCCAGAGCACGACTGAAACTTCAATTATTGAGGCAAAGAGCTTGGGGAGTTTCAAATAAGGATTAGACAATTATCTGAATAAGAATGGGCGAGATAAGAAGGTAAGGGCTGTGGAGCTGCCTGCATCTGCTTAGAAATTCCTCACCAGGAGCCAGGGAAGGCAGAAATCCCACAAGCTCTGGCACCAGCACTCTCCTGCAGCTGCGACTTTGGGGGTACCTCAGGGCTGCTGAGAAGAGATGTTTTAAACTGCCCTTGTTTGTCAGGTTTTGCTCTTTTTGACACCAGTCTGGAAGCCTTGAATGCCAATCTGAATTTGAATGATAGAGAGAGAGGAGATTTCAGAGGAGAATGCTGTTGTCTGTCAGGCACAGCAGGTTCTGGCTGGTGTGTGGCAGGGGAGATGCTGCCCAGCCTCCTCCCCTTCCCTTGGCAGCTCCCCAGAGGGCCTTTCCTCTTCCCAAATATACCTGGATACATTTTTTCACGTAAAATTGCTCTATTTCCACTTCTCCTGAGTAAATTACAGTGTGCATGGAGTTCACAACATTGAATTTTACCTGCAGAAAGTTCCTAAGGAAAGGAAAATGCCTGCATCACTGAGGTACAGTCCTGAATGGATGCTGCTGATATCAGTGTGAGCTGCAGCTGCCAGCCCAGCAGAGGTGCCTTGGAGGAGGATCTGGGAGCAGTTACAGGCAGCTTCTCTCTATCAGGGCAATGGAAAATGCAGAAAAACCCAATTTCACCGAAGCTTTAACAAGCTGGAGGCTTTCTGTGGGCAGGCAGGGAACTACAACGAGCATAGTCAGGGCAAAAGGTGAAGAGCAATCATGAAGATTTTGGAAACTGGTTGAGGAAAAGGCTGTGGAGATGCTGGAAATAAAGAAAATAAACTTATGATTGATGGGGAAAAAGTCAGCAGGGAAGACTCAGAGAGAGGGGGGAGCAGACAGAAGCAGGTTATATTTATCAAGGTGATAACCATAACAATATGTTGGAAGTCTGGCAGGGCTGCTCCCAAGAACGCTTGAAACACTGAAAATCAAGACAAGAAAATTGCCAGCTAATTTCATGCAGGAACACTTCCTTCACAGTTATATTAAGAAAAGAAGATGGGACAACAGAGGAGCTTTGCTGAATTGCTTTTCTTTTTAAACAAGGGATGAGGTGATGCCACAAACGGAGATTTGGAACCCCAGAGCTGTGAGATGGACACACAGAAAATGCACAGAGCAGCAAAGAGCAGCTCTGAATAAAACTCTCAGTGTGCAAAGACCAATGGGGATGGCTCAACCATGAAACTGGGCCTTGAGGGGCTGCAGACTCCTCCCCCCAGGCTGTTTCTCCTCATTTCTCCCCAAACAAAGCGTGGGCAAACCCCAGGAATGTGGATGTTGTTTCACATTCCAGCTCCACCACCCAGACTGGAATAAAAGCAGCACTCACCAGGCTACAAACCCTGCGATACCACAGGGATGGAATCTTTCCCTGATGCCACTCTCTCCTTTTTCCTCCAAGTTACACCAGGGATGAATTTGGATCTGGAGATGTAAGTGTCCAGACAAGACCCACGTGAACACAAAGCAGTGAGTTCTGCAGGGGAAGGAAAAGCAGCTGGGAAGGCACTGAAGCACAAGCTCTGGCATGTCCAGTTAAACTGACCACGTGGAATTTAGGCAAAGGGAAATATTTGAGACTGACAGTTCACCAAAGTGTGCCCACAAATATTTTGAGACATTTAGAAAAGTTCAGTTCACTTGGTGCTTTTTACTGCATTTTTATTTTTGCTCCAATGCCTTTAAAATAAGAGTCTCTCTGATTGATTCTGAGTAGAAAATGAAGCAAAATGGCCACATCTCATTGTATTCTTATGCCCAGGGAACAACAGAAAGTGTTGGAGAAGCAGTGTCCTTCCTGCCCTGTTCATTACCAAGAGGTTCAGAGCATTGCTACTTCAGGATGCTTGATCAGAGCCAAACCTCAGCCTCTGAGCCTCTTTCAGCTTGACCATTGTTACCTATAAGTGATGTTTTAATTTTCATCTAAAGCCAAGAAAAGTGTTTTGTTCTCCTCAGCTGGCCCCAGAGATAAGGGACTGAATCCCCAGAGATGAAGCCATCGAAGTTCTCATGTGTTACTTTATTCCCCTGCTCAAAGCCCTTCTCCTCTTCCCACTGATCTCTGCTATAATGCAGAGTAATCAGCGAAGAAGGGGAGGGATTAAGTGTGGCTTTGAAGTCTATCCCACGTTCTGGGCTGTGGCCCTTCCCTCCCTCTCTGGCTGTCTGAGGGTGTCTGTCCCGAAGGGTTAACTCAGATCCCTGTATTCCATCGGGGGAGGCTCTAGGGATCGGGATTTGCCCTTTCACCAGGATATGTGTCTGATTTCACCCTGCCCAGGCAGCCTTTGCCATGCTCTGAGCAGATATCAGACCGTGGTTGGTTTCCAGGATCTTGCCAAGAGCCAGCACAAGCCTGAGGTGTCCAGGACAGGTTCAAGCAATGACTTCAGTGCCAAAAGAAACTCCTGTCAAAGAACCCAACTCTGCCCTTGTGCCTGAGCAATAAAATCCTCCCTGGGAACCCTCTGACACCAGAGGGTGCCAGGCACTGGGAAACACTGATTTCAGAGGTCCCAGTGCTCCTGAGCTCAGGGGAATACACAGAGATGAGAAAATTGGCTTTTATTTTTAGCTCCCTTCTTGGAAGGGGAGATGTTAGACCTCGGCAGAGTTAGGAGAGCTGGACACAAAGGCCCAGAACATGCAGCTGGTGACAACCACCCTGCACTTGTCCCTCTGTCCCCTCCAATGCTCCTGTGACACTGGGCTGACTCAGCCCAGCCGTGTGCCCTGGACGAGCACCATTTCACAATAAAATCGTCAGTCACTTCTCAAAAAGGGGCAAATTTACTCAACCACTTGGAAGAAAAAAGGGAAACGCAGCCTAAAATTCCTTTTATTTATAGTGGGAAATGAAGCATGAGTAAGGTGATTAGAACTGTAATTAAACAAGAGAGTCAAACCCACAGATTGGCACAACATGGAGAAGGAGGCTCTTGGAGAGACAGCATCCTGAATCCTGAAGTGTTTTTCCCACTGCAAGCCCCAGGGACACCTCTCCTTAATTTGCTGTCTAACAAGAAGCTCTGCCCAAAAGCCCCTCTGTTTACCTAGGAATAAAAGCTGGGCCTGAGGAAAAGGTCGAGCCAATTTTCTCACTAAAATATCCTGCACACAGAGAGCATGCAGAGATCCTGAAATCTGAGCTTCATTACAAAGGGGAAAAAACAATTTCCTAAGCATGACAGGGGGAAAGCCCAGAGGAGATTCTGTCTGCAGCCAAGTAAAGCTGGAGCCTGGCTCCAATCCTGAATTCTGTCCCTCTCTGGCACTTGCCAAACACCAGCTCAGCTCTGCAGATGCCGTGAACATCCTCAAAGCGTGTTGTGTTTCAGTCCCATCCCTGCTCTCCTTCGTGGTCATGCAGTTCTTGGCATGTTTTCCACAGCTTCCCCAAGGCCACATCCGAATTCCCTGGGATGGGTTTCAATGGCTCGGTGAGAGGCAGATAATCCACCCTTTGTCACGAGGGATTGATGCCTGTCTCGAACAAAAAGAACAACTCCATTGCATCAAAGAAAAGCAGTTAGGAAGAAATTTGCCACCGCTAACAAGCTTGACTGGGTCAGAGCTTTGTGTGCTGGAACAAAGAGTTTAAGACCCTGGAACATGTTTGTGTTGCAGAGGAAATTCCATTTGGTCTCGGGAATGCACTGGATCACTTGGGGTTTGTAGTTCGGGTCTTGCACTGGAGGAGGATCAAACCCTTACAGGGCACCTGCTCTGCTCCGGAGCTGCTTCAATACGATCTGGGATTTTTTTGAGGTGTCAGTGGCAGACAGAAGACACCAAATTCAGCACAGTGCCAAAGGGAAGACAATTATTGCCAGCTCTGTCATTGGCTCATTCATCCATGCAGGGTTTAAATCCAACTGGGAGCCCAGTGTGCAATGGGAGCTGGTAAAAAAGAGTTCCAGGAGACAACTTTGCCACTTGGCAGCGGGGTGAGGAGAGCAGCTCCGTGTCCTGGGGGATCCGGGAGGGCTGGAGACTGATGGGTTTTGTTGAGCAGCAGTGACAGACACGCTGCACTGCCTGGATTTGTCTGGAACTGTAAACACATCTGCTCTGGCCTTGCTCAGCCCTCCCTCCCGCTCCCAGTCCATGAATGCCCGTGGCAGGCAGTTCTCAGGAAGCTGTCTCGTTGGGAAAGGCAGATTTATGTCTGTTTGCTCAGGTTTAGACAGCAAGGAGAATTTCTGTGAGTGTGCCATGGATGTTCAGGAGGCTGCTTCCATTCGGGGAGTACAAACCTCGCCACTGAGTTCTAAGACTGTTAAAAACAAGAAGTTTTTAAAACAGCTCAAATTGCAAGACAAGAAAAAAGAAGAGTCTTGTAGAATAATTTTGAAACTGAGGATCATCACAGCCTGCTCCTGACTGTTGGCTGGAACAGAGAAGGAAGTTCCCTGTGTGAGCTGTTTGTTCATACATTGAGTTCAGCCCCGAGAGCGACAGTGAAACTCTCTGTTCTTCACTTCCCTTCCTGGACTCTGCTGGAAGTGGACACGAGTGTCAGGTGATTCCATCCCACTCACTAAGATGACATTTTATTTTCTTGCCATTAAAAACACCCAGCAGATGAAAGCGGAAAAAACCCAACTCTACCCAAACTTTGCTTCCCTCACAGCTCCTTGGTGATTTTCCATCTCTGCGAGTGCTGCTTTAATTAATGACATCTCCTGCCTGGGAGCAGGGTGGGGGCCTGTCCCAGAGCCCCAGCACAGCGTGGGGAGCAGGTCATTAATCCAAAGCAGAACAACACAACCGGGGAGGCTAAAAATACCCAGGACACCTGATTGCTCCACCTGATTGTAGGGAATTGAGAGGAGGAGAGGGATGGGCCCTGCCTGCTGAGTGCTCGGGGCTGGTGCAGTCACAGCCAGTCCTGCCTGGTGAAAAACCTCTGGAAGGGAGAGCAAGGGCTGGAATTCTGAGTGACTGCAGCAGGATCAGCTCAGAGGCAGCACCTGTGGGCCTTCTTCAGCAGCACAAGGGATGAGCTGATTGCGTTCGGTCCAGCAGATCCCTGGGTGTCCCATGGTATGGAAATACACCACCAGCAACCAGTGCCCTGCCCCAGACCTGTGGCACTAAAATCATCACTGCCCACGGATGTCAGCAGGAAAAGGTGGAAGAAACAGCACAGGTTTTTCTCCATGAGTTACTTTCAAAACCTCCAGTTGCATCATTGCAGGTCTGCCAGCACAGGCTGTAATTATAATCATGGAATCCCAGGCTGGTTTGGGTTGGACCTTAAAGCTCATCCAAGCCTTTGCCATGGGCAGGGACACCTCCCCTAGCCCAGGTTACACAGGGATGTGCAACTCCTTACACAAGGACCCTGACACCACCTCAGGGAACAAAACTCACTTAAAAATCCCTTGGTAATAAGGACAGTTCCAAGGGTTAAAATCTGCAGGAGCCCCTGCCCAGCTCTGCTTTCATTCCTCTCAGCAGCCTCATATTCTCTGAATTAAGCTCCTTGTATATTTTTCCTCTCTGGGAAGATGCTTCACAATCTATTTGTGACAGTCAAAACTCTAAAAGATGGGCAGGATCAGTTCTCCCTGAGGCTCCTTTCGAGACGGCTCTTTCTTGACTATCACTCAAGTGAGGAAAACAAACTCCGAAGGCCAAATTCCTGCTGGTGTTTCAGCTGCCCTTGGCACCCCGTGCACATTCCTTGTGCTCTCTGCTTCCCAAATGACAGGAGCCAGTGTTTGGGCAGGCGCTGGGGGTGGAATCGTATCTAAACTCATCATCTCAGGGTATTTTTGGCAGCATTCTCTTGATAACACTTGTAGGCAAGGCTCTGCAAGAGCCCCTCTGGCACTCAGCGTGGGTGTCTGCTAATGCCCCCTCCCACCCTTCTCGCAGTAAAAATAGCACAATAAATTGTTCTTTTCTCAAACATCTCCCCCCAAAAATGTCATTTTCATCCGCACCACACAAGATTTCGCTGCTTTGTTGAAAGTGATTTATTGTGGTAAATTTTATCTGCCTGTTAAACATTTCCTAATTGGGGAGTGAGTAATAAAAATGAGTTTATAGGAATTGCTTGGTGGGGAATAGACCAGACCTACAATTTACCTCACTTGTCCTGCAAGCTGAGGAGCTTCAAACTGATCTGCAAATTGCAAAATAAGTTTAGAAAATCACTTTTCTGTCAGTACAAAGCCTGTCCAGCATGAGGGTGAATGGCAGAATCAAAGTCAATGTAAGGAACTCAGAGCAAGATCAAAAGAGTTGCAGATTCCTGTAGTACAAGGGAAATTCTGGAATAAATGTGACTTCAAATGACAGCGCAAATGTGTATCCTGAAGATGCTGTGAGCTGTACTCAGCACTTCAGTCAAGGATGGGACATTGCCTTGGTGGCTTTGTACAGGACACTCCCTGCACTGTTATCCATCCATCCATCCATCCATCCATCCATCCATCCATCCATCCATCCATCCATCATCCAAACATCCAACAAAAGCAGCTGCAGGAGAGGTGGAATAGCTCCTTTTATGTCCTATTCATCTCTGGTCTGGGTGGGTTTTTATGAGTTCACCTCCTTCAAATTTACCCAAAATGCATTTTCTAAGCTCGACACCATCGTCTCGTTCTCTGTTTATTTTCTTCTGACACCTCCCTTTGCCTCATCTCCTCAGACTCAGGAAATGCAGATTTCAGACAGCAGATGGGCACAACCCATCTGTGACTTGGGAAAAGCTCCCTGGAAGAATTCAGCTCTCTTTATTCCTTGGGATTCCTGCTCCAACAGATCCCTGTGGCACAAGTTTGGGAGGAAGCTGTGAGGGTGGCAATGCCCAGTTCTTCCCTCAGTTTTTATTTCTGCCTTGTGTTTTTGCACTTTCCTTTGGGAAGAGGAGGAAGCAGCATTGCAATTGCACAGGTAGGTTTTGTGCAGTGCTGGAAAGTCCCCTCAGTGGTCCCCATCCCATTATTATCAGCCTTATAAACCATCCTCATCCCTCTGCAAACCCCAGGAGAAGCTACCGGGGGGAAAAACGACTTTGGATTGCGTGGAGCACAAACACAAAGCCTTAATTAATGAACGCTGCCCCCACTAATTGCAGAGGAGGAGCCTGTGCTGCTCCACACCGGGAATTACAGGGAATTACAGCCCGTGTGTCTCCTCTTTCCTTGATCTGAGGCTGTGTGGGTTTGTACGAGTGGTGGAAATTACAGAATATGGAATAACAGCCATGGAAGGTGTCCCTGCCCATAGCGAGGATTGGAACTGGGTGAGCTTTAATGTCCCTTCCAACCCGAACCAGTCTGGCATTCTGATTATAATTAAAAGCTGCCAATTCTCAGGCTGGACACAAAGATCACCAATAATTAAAATATGTACAGTTTCAGGCTCAATAGAAGATCACTACCAATTAAAACCTATAAATTCTGAGGCTCCTGAAGGGAATTTCTCGGCAATTCAAGGTTTGGGTTGGAACAAACTCCTAGAAAGGTGCTGCCCTTGGAGCTGTGAGACACCAACACTCATTGCAGCAGTGAACAGCAATTGCAGCACTTCCCCGGGGATCCGGGCTGGGCATCCAGCATCGTGTTTGGAATTTAAAATACAGGCAAACAGGACGAACAGGTGTTACTAGCTGTGGGAAGTACGACAAGTATTAACGTGATAGATGTGCCTCCAGCCCCTTTCTCGAGGGGAGGATGCTGTCAGCCTGCTGCCCATCGAGGCGGCACAGCTGACGGCCCCAC
Organism: Erpornis zantholeuca; assembly: GCA_013400515.1. Taxonomy (NCBI): domain Eukaryota; kingdom Metazoa; phylum Chordata; class Aves; order Passeriformes; family Timaliidae; genus Erpornis; species Erpornis zantholeuca. The sequence goes on from VZTN01009377.1 coordinate 50,381, forward strand.
ACTTTGAGAGAAAAAGGTGTTTTTTTCCTGAAATATTCCCCGAGAGCTTCGCGAACGCTGGTGCTGGGAGGGGAAAAGACTCGGGGAGGTAGTGGGACCACAGCAGGATGGAGAGGAGGAGGATGGAGGGGAGGGTGGCGAGGATGAGGGAGCTCCCAGCGCTCTCCAGGCGCTTCTCGAGAGCTCCGGGCATATCCCGAGCATACCCCATTCAGGGGCTCCAGGCGCATCCCAAGCACACCCCGAGGGCCCTGAGCACATCCCGGGCTCCGGGCACATCCCGGGTTACATCCCGAGG
>VZTN01009382.1:648-18967 GCA_013400515.1 Erpornis zantholeuca
AAGTCAACAAAACTGCCAGCATTTACAAGAGTGATGGGTGCAGACCTAAAGTGACAAACACACATTTTTGATGCACAGAACTCACCAGTTGATTGCAGAAGCTCCTCGGTGGCGTGGTAGGATGGATGGATGGTAAATAATGGAGCCATGTTTTGGGCAGTCAATAACATCCATGGGGATAAACTGTGTACAGAATGGAAGGACATTTAGCTCTGCTCCAACCGATTTGTAGGCTGCAACCACTTCCTGGATAGGCTTGCCTTTAGCTCTCCATCTGGGGAACTTAAAAACAGGAGTGCCGTCCTTCTCTGCTGCCAGTGCTGAGGGGCAAGAACAACATTTGCTTCATTTTGTGTTAAAAATTCAAACTGAATTCAGAGGCATATTGCATGACAACTCAAGCAGATCATCAAGTGTGTGACTACGGAGTGTCCTTCTGTATGCTATTTAAAAACCTTTGTGCCTGGATATATTTTATTCATTCTATCTTTGATTCTCATTCCTACAGTTTATGTCAATCCCAACTTTGAGTTCACTCTTATGACTTGGCTAATAAGTACCAATGAAAGCAGAAAATAATGATGAATGTTATTGACTACTAAACAGAGATGTCTCATTTCTTGTCCACTCATTACATTTGCCTACAACTGGTTTCGTTTAGCAGAACTTAATTTTCCACTTCTGCAGTCTTTAAGTGAATATGACTACGTAAATCTAAGATTCACTTATGGCAACAGCATTTTGTCATGTGGTGCAAAACTCACAGATGCTAGCTGACATCAGTAATTTCTTCAAAAATCTGTTTACTGATGCATTCTGAGTATGCTTTCATTTATCTGTGAAACACCCAAAACTAGGCTCAAAGGTGAGGAAAAAAAATGCAGTCATTGCAGAGAGAATCTTAAGATGGTTGATAAATTCCACTGCACAACCACTTAATAACTTACTACAGAGTGGGAGAGTAAAGTCAAATTTTATGTCTTTGAATTTTGTGTAGCAGGAAAAAAAGGAAGACAAGAAGAGGTATAGAAAATTTACCTAATTTAATTTATATTTCTAATTTAATTTGTGTTTCTAAACATGTATTTATACTTTACTTTCTCTTTTTTATTTATGAAATTGAATCTTGAGCTTGACCTGAGGTATCTTTAGCCTGTTGACTTAGGTCTTAAGTAAATACTTAATTAAATATCATTCCACAGAAGTTAGTGTGTACTGAAGTTACTTTTAGCAACAAAGATTATAGCTGTCCAAGGGTACAGAAACTTTAGAAAACATTCATTTGAGACTTAAGCTTTTGAGTCATCTGGAAGTAAAAAGAAGTGCAGTTATCTAGTAATTTAATTTCCTTTTCCTTTCCTCCAATGAGGAGAGATTGGACTAAACTGATGCTGTAGTTTTACTTTAAACAAATATACGATTGAAAGATTGGAAGATTTACTTAGTTAAATTTGTTAGCATAATAATCGTTCAAGAATAATTTATATGACATAAACAAGTAATGTTACTTTGTATATAAAATTTTTATATAATGTAATCCAACCAGACTTGGATAGTCAGATTTCCACTTTCTAAGCTAATAGTTGTCTCCTCTTATTCTTCCAAAGTGTGATTAAATCTTTTAATGAGATAGAGTTGGGANNNNCCATACCACCAGTAAACAAAATTTATGTTTGATTCTTCCCTTATGAGAGTTCTGTATAAACATGTCAGGACCAGAACAAAAAAAGCCCCCAAAACCAAGACCAAAAGAGACTTGAGGCAGCTCATGGAATGTAGTTTTAGTTTCAGATTATCCATAAAGGTACATTCCGTTCTGGCACCTCTATTTGCTAATCGTATTAACTCACTGTCTTTGTGTCACTGAAAGAAAAAACAAAGAAAAGTGACAATTCAGATGGTTCCGAATTAGCTTCTTTGTCATGCTGGTTCCTGAATACAGTGAGTAAAATTCTGTATAAGCAAAACTTCTTTATTTAGGCAACCTAGAAAATCCTTATGCACCTCAACAATGGAAAAAGGGAGAGCAAAGCCTCCTCCAGCCTTTTGAATGTGTTTTCCATAGTCCAGGTGAAAGAGAATTAGGCTCTGCAAGTACACTGCCACAGGCAGGCTTGGCAGAAAGGGCAGAAAGCCAGGGATAAACAACCTTGGCTCCATGCCTTGAGTGTCCCAGCCAGCACAGTGAAGCAGGTGACAGACATTTGCACTTGAATACGGGCTCAACAGCTATTTGCTGTAAGATACAGATCTAGTTCAGAAAGATTACTGCTAGGGTGTACATTCAAATAAGATATCAAGATTAATTTTGTTTTTCCAATATCTGAATGCATAGACCTGCATGTTGAGAAACTACTTTAAAAGTTGCTTTTTTAAAGTACTGACAAACTGATGAGGTTAAACTAGTTCTGGGACTGGTGTTTGTTAAAGCATAGTTCTTGTACTGGATTTGGTGTAACAAAGGCAATATATCCAAGTCATTCCCATATAGATAGAACCTCCTCATGGCAAGGCAAGTTTGTTACATATGCCTTAATTTTAACATTCAGATTAATGTTACACTTACCCAAAGGATCAGCTTGTCCATTCTTGTCAGGCACGGTGAAGACGCCCACAACTTTATGTCCCTCTTTTCTCAGCTTGTTATAAACTTCTTGTCCAAAAATACTTTGACCTATAAGGGCTAGCTTTAGCTTATGTTGATAAGCCTGGTAAAAAGAATTAAAAAAAATTGTTCTAGGATGCAAACAAAATATGTCGTTGCTTACATTTCCCTCTTGCTCTTTCTTTATTAACCTTCAGTTTGATTTAAAATGGAATAGTCTTTTTGAACTTAATCACCTTTGAAAGAATAATATTTTTTTGAGATTAATGACAGGCAACAATTCAGAGAGACTATACTTCACATAAAAGTATCATCTGACACCGTCCCTGATGTTTACATGGCATTTTTAGAATTTTCATTAGACAGACCCACTGCTTCTTATAAAAGGCTCGATGATCTTATCCATGCCCAGAAATGAAAATACTTTTCTTGAAACATACATAAAACACTTTTCCTAGGCATAATTTATATGCCTGGAACATGCCCTCTAAATCCCTATAATTAAGCAGTGATATATTATTTGTGGTTAACACACACAGGCTAAAGAAGACAAAATTGTATTGTTCCTGTAAAGCCAAAGGTGATGATTGTCCATTTGATCCTCCTACAAGCAAATAAAGATGCTAAAAGTGAGGTTCCCTTGGTGGACTTCCACTGCCTGCTGCATTTGGATCCCAATACACTGGACGTGTAATTTAAGCTTCTTCAGGCTGAGCAGGTCCAAGTAACCACCTCTACTTTGTTTAAAATTTATGATGGTTACAATCACAGCACTATGATGATACCAGAACATCAGATACTGCTTTGTTTTTCAAGTGATTGCGTCCTGAGAAAATTACTTTTTCCTTCAGAGTCTTTTTAGGTTTATGTGACAGTTGTGCTCCTCTCCCACCCTACCTCCAGTTTCTCACCTCTAATACCTCCTTTATCCCACAACTGGTACTCATGTAACTGCAAGAACTGGTTTAGGGTTTTGAAGCAAGCAAGCACTGACATGAAAGAATGTGGCTTATTCTTAACTAGATCTATTCACTGGTCTACTTCATAGCATTGCCACGAGTCTTAACACAAGTCCAGCAGGGGAGCAGGAATAAACATGGAAACATGGCAGAAGGGTGGAACTGTCTCTATATGCACTGTCTTCGCATTTTTAGTCAGCTTTTGGAATATGAAAACTGGAAGCCTTTGAAAAACAAATGGAGTATCAGTCCTGGTTAAAAAGGGAAGGACAAAGAACAAACAGAAAATTTATCTTCCTCAAAGCTGAATCTGGTACAAACTATTCCTAGACTCAAACCATATAGATCCCTCCTCTTAGCTGCCTGAATGAAAGGTAGGAAATAAATCCACATATTCCCCACCTTTATTCTTAACTTCATTATTCACAACTGGACTTTGACTTCCATTTTTTCCTTGTGACCCATTAGAGAAATCAAAGCACTGTATGAATGTCTTATCCACTGACATTTGTTTTGCTTCTAAGTTGGCACTTTTATGTTTATCTCCTCCTTCCTCTTCCCTTTCTTAGGGTTCTGAGACATGAGGATACTTTGACTGAGAGGGTTATTGATTGGATAACAAATGGTCTGCACTGCCCATCAGATCATATGACAAAGAGAAATGTCCTGAAAAACAGGTTACTCAAAACCACAATCCACTGCAATTCATTTCACAGCTGACATGTTATGGATATATTTTAGTGGTTTCGAATTACATTTTTGTTGTGCAGCTGGCTTTAGAAAAGGGAGTTATGAATTGGTAGGTTCCATTACAGGAATATTGAAGTGAGCTTTTTATTTTTTATATAAAACAATATGAACTGGGGACAATATTTTCCCTTAGAATGAAGCTGCATGGTAAAACTGTCCTGTACTGCAGCATTACTCAGCACTAGGGCCGCTGCAGCAGAAACAAGCAATAAGATGCAAAGGTGGACATAACTCAGGCCCCTGCAAAATCAGACTGTTAAAATTGGCAGGTAAAAAATGTCTGTGAGACTGGTGACGAAAATATAACTAACCAACACTGCACTGCTGGCAGCTATACTGAAAACAGTCCACTATTTTGTTCTTAATAAACACAAGACCTCATTCTGAATTACCGTGAGTACAACTTATCCTTGCAACCCTTATCCAGCAAGGCCAAACAGATGCAGGTAGTGCTCATTATCAATGCTTTATGATGAATGTCTTTACCTTTACAGCAGAAATATTGCTGCATTACAAAAAACAACTATAAATTTTCCCAAGTGTTTAAACTGTAGCAGGCAAATTGGAGAAAGATGAACCTGCTGGATCACTGAAGATGTTTAGCAAGGTATGAAATCCTCTGATTTCTGTACTGTGCTAATTTACAGTGGTAGCCCAAGTAGGATACTGAATAAGCATTAAAAATAGTCCAGAGGAGAATTACTTATTCTACTTCTGTCCTTTTGTTTAACATTTCTCAGTAAGAACACGAGACTGGAAGGCATCTTCTTAGCTAGTAAATCTTCTCCTCTGCCATCACAAACAATCATGTCATATGATTGCTTTTATAAATCTACGCAACCTCCTTTTCAAAGTACTTTTAAAGTAATCATTGCTGTACTCTCCTATCTGCTTTTCAGATACTTGGACAATCTTCTTGTAATTTTAAGTCCAAATTTATTATCACTTTAAGAGCTATTTTTTCACAAAGAGTTTATTCACAAAGTGTTAATAACATATGCATCCTCTATTCCTAAACCTTCAGTTCATGTTTCCCTGTGAATAAATCTGATTCTCATATTACATGGAAAGGCATACCAGTTCCAGTTCCAATCATGAGTTGCTGTAAATCAACACACTTTCAGTAAAGCTACACATGTTTAATTTGTGCTAGTTATGGAACAGAATGAACATATGCTGAGAAGCAAACAGAGATCACAGTCCCCAAATGAATAACAAATCAAAAAAACCCACCAAACCCAAACCAAAACTGGCAAGACTGAGAAGACTGCAGACTGGGTAAGTCTATACTGCACAAAAACATTCGTATGGCAGTAAATCAGCTCTGCTGTCTCACACTTACAGAAAGTAACTCAAATGGGGACTGGTTTCAATTGCGAGATGGATCCGGTAACTGTGCTGTGACCAGTGATTCTTGAATTCTCTCTCCACTGAATGGTACATAAGTATTGCATGACATCTGGATTAGACTGGTCATGCATTACCATACACTACCATTAGTAGAAAGCAGGAGACAAACCCACAAGTCAGCCAGGCATAGGATTTTTACTACTAAGTAAAAAAAAATGAAAGAAATCTGTGTGGAAAGGCTTGCACGATCAGACCATAAGTTCAGTCCTTCATTTTTTTGTTTTACTTAAAAAATTACAGTTGAACAACTGCATGAGATCTTATAGCCATTCATATCCTCTTTTGAAAAATCTTATGCATTTTTACCTAAAGTGAGTTAAACCTGTGGAAGTGGGAAATTCCCATGGAAGAATTTAAACTGGACATAATCCCCAAATAAAATGGAAAGTAAAGTTCTATATGATGACACAGGAAAAAAAAAAAAAACCAAAACAAACCAGTCTGGTGTTTTCTGTCTTACAGAAATGGCACATTTTGGCCAGTGTGCCATCACTAGCATTCATCACGAAACTTTAGAAAGGAATTCTGTTAAAGAACACCGAAACAATCTTGGTTTGGAATGTGCTAGACGGATACTCCATCATTATCACTAACATACACAGAGATTAAAATTTATTGTTTCTGACAGTAATGTTCAGAGAGTATATTACATTTCTTTTGCAGTTGCCTGGCTGACTATGAATGTGTAGCATGCATGAGCAATGCATGTGAAGGTTAATGGTCATGTAGCATCAGAGTGGATCTTTGGCTGCACTTTTGTAAGATTACCCAATTCCTTGTTATAGTAAACAATGTAGTTCAGGTGGTTTTGGGTGACATGGCCTTTCTTTTATGACTAATCATAGAATAATGTAGGTATTACGACATTGCTGCCAAAATACAAGAATTTAGAAAGTTGGTCTTCACTCTGCTGTAATTCTGTTGTTTTCACTATCTGAACTTTTAATTTCTTCTTTAACCTTCTATTTTGTTTATAACATAACACAGATTAACAGTGATCATGTTTCCTTGACTCAAATACTCATTATTCAAATGAAGAAAATAAGATAAAGGTAGGAGCATAAAATCCGAGAAGTGTGTGTATGAGCAGTCTTATCTTGAATGCTCAATGTATCTGAAAGTTCACATGTGTTTCACCACCTCAATACAAAAACACAGATTTAATTTTAACTTCTATATTTAAAATTCTGTCTATACAATCTGTTGATATCGTATTGGAATTTATTTTACAATGGTTCATTAAAAGTTACGCAGTACTTTAATGTTTAATTCCATTCTAATTATTTTTTTCCTCCAAAGCACTTAACCAAAAATAAAACTAATAAATAGAATTAAGCACTAAATAGATAGCAGCCTGACAAATGCTGGTAACTATCTTGTCAAGTTCTAGTTCCTAGAAATGGGAGATAAGTCCAACACCTCCATTTTCTTCCCTAAGAAGGGTCTAAAGTTACTAAATCTCTCCACAGAAGAATATTTATTTCTTATTTCTAACAGAAAAAGTTTTCTGTTACCGCCTTTTTTGTATGTGCATCTAACCCTCAATTTGTTATAAGTTTCTAATAAATTTCCTAAACAAGATTTCGTAACTGTTACTCTGCTTACAAAGTTTATTATCAAAAAGATTACAATATTTTACTTAGTTTGCATTTAAGAATTCAGTGAAGCTAAAAATATTTGAATGTTACATCTTTTTAAAATTATCATAGAAAGATGCCTCTTTCGAAAAGCAGTACTGCAACGTTTTTTGTGTTGTTATCCCCCGACATGTGCTAAATTCCAGCGCCTGCAAATAGAAACCTATAGTAGAGCCCCGCCCCCATCTACATACACATCCAGGGCAATGTGTCCCCACCGTTCATTCATTCTCTTTTTTTGGCACTGCTGGTTGCATTTCCAAAATGCTTCTGTTAAAGCTCCTTATTCTAACACCTTCCATGCAAATACCTTCGGAAGATTGCTGTCCTCACAGGAAACTGAGCAGCCAAACATGAAACAATGAACAATCTCTAGGAAAGGAAAAAAAATCCCCCAGCCTCGTTCAACTTGCCAGACCAACACATCTGGTCAGCTTGGGCTGGAAAAGGCGTTCAGGGAGCGGTTACTTGCAGGAATTCTGCAGTCTACACGTGTAACGAGACATAAAGAAAATGGCTTGAAACAAATGCGCAGAGCCGTGAAAGACTAAAATCACGGGGTGCAGAGGAATTTAGGCCATCAACTTCTATCCTGAGCAGCCCACTATCCCAGAGCTGTGAACCGGCGATGAGAAGGTCACAAACGAAACCAGCCAGAGTGGGGGGCTTCCCTCTGGCACTAGGAACGAGCACGGTCCTTCCTAACTGAGAAGACAGCCTTCAGCTTCTCACAGGGCAAATCCAGCATGACGGAGGCAGCGAACGGCTGCATCACATTGTTCTTGACACACGATTACGGGGCACTATCACAGCATCGCTGGTGCCTGTTCCCTGCAGTTTCCAGGCACATCCCTGCAAGATGCAGCGCCCAGATGATGGCTGCGATCCCGCTCGCCGAACAGCCGAGCAAGATGCAGCCTCTGCAGCCACACCGAGCCCTTTCCCGACCTTCCCGTGCTTGTATGAGCTTGACTAAATCCTCGGTAGAGACAATACTCATCACATCCTGGAAAATACCAGCTCCCGCCATCTCCCTCCTTGCTCGGCCCCTGGTTGCCCCCCGACCGGTTCGCTCCCGGGCTCGGCACGGCACAGCACGGCACAGCACGGGGGGTGGGGTCCCAGTTCCGCGGCCGCCTGCCCTGCGCTACTCACCGCGGCCGTGGTGCAGATGGTCCGCAGCAGCCGGGGGGCTGTCCGCAGCATCTTGCGGCCGCCCGGCCAACACCGAGCCGGCTCCGNCCAGCCTCCAGGGTCACCTAGAGCAGTTCACACAGGAATGCGTGCAGGTGAGTTTTGAATGTCTCCATAGAGAGAGAGTCTCCCTGGGCAGCCTGTTCCAGTGCTCTGCCACCCTCAATGTACACAAGTTTTTCCTCACGTTGAGGTGAAACTTCTTGTGTTTTAGTTTCTGGCCACTGCTTCTTGTTGTAGGGCACAACTGAAAAGAGTCTGGCACCACCTTCTAGGCATCCCTCTTTGAGGTATTTGTGTGCATTAATGAGATCCCCTCTCAGCCTTCTCTAGACTAAACAGACCCAGCTCCCACAGCTCTTGTAAGAGAAATGCTCCAGACCCCTCATCATCTTTGTGGCTCTCCTCTGCACCCTCTCCAGTAACTTCTCATCTTTCGTGTAGTCACGGCCACTTAGGTGACATTTTGCAGCCTGAGATGTGTACAGTGTCCCCAGCAGTGCCCTGGCCATTCACAGCTTGGGGGGACAGAGCCCCTCACCTTCACCTTTGCCCTCTCTATGGAGGCTGTTGGTGAGACATTCCCTTAGATCTGTTGTGGCAGTCAAAGATCATATAGATTATCGGCATTAATTTTAGTTTATTTCATGTCAGTAATGTGGTTAAAGAACATTAATTACTTTCTGGAAATCCATATCACCATCATTGCCAAGTATTTTTAAAGCAGCTCACTCTACTTAAAATTTTTTTTAAAATCTACCTCTTGAATTCTATTAATAAAAATGCTTCAATATTATTCAGAAGCTACAACAAAATCTTCATATCAGAGGTATGGAGAAGATCCTGAAAATACAAAATGACAGTGCTAAAAAGACCAGAAAGTAAGTGAAAAGGACCCCAAAAGGGACAGGAATAGCAAAGGCAAGAGCAGAGAGCATGGCCATAATATAAGCATCATTGCAAATTAGGTCACATTTAAGCCCCAGCGACACTTAAAGAACAGGGGTGGGAAATAAACTGAAATAAATGACATTCCTGTCAAGAAAACAAAGAAGACAAAAATGGAAAAATTTTTCTTATAGCCAAGCTGTGAACTATGTCAGAGAGGTCAGAGGCAATGCTTAAGCCAAAGTTATGGCTAAGAGTCACCTTGCTACAGTCGAAAATAGAGTAGGCAAAGCCTTACCTAACACATGCAAACATCCATATCTCAATGAGACTTTTTTTATGCTTTCCTGTGAAAGAACTGCAATGGTAATCACCAGGGTTTAACTCCCAGGCCCCCACCCTCTTCCTCAGGGTATTTCAAATGCTAAGAAGTACCTTAAGGAGAAGGAGTGCTGCAGTACTGCTGTTCCCTCCCTGTTCAGGGGGCACAGGAAGGAGAGGTGCTGCAAGAGGAAGCACCTCTTTGTTCCAGTCACAAAGAAAGTCAGGTTGGCACAACACAGTCCCCTCACAGGGTAAAGTTACACAAGGGCTTGCATTATTACTCTCATACCATTATTCATTCCCTGATTTAGTCCTGCATAGCAAAACTATGTCCTGTCCTTTATTCAAGGCTCTTGGCAGTCCCATAAGTGTAGGTGGCACTGAGGTGGAATCAAGAGAAATTATAACAAAAACTTTCTAATTAAAATAAACCACTGCACNCACAGAATCGTTAGGTTCGGAAGGGTTCTCTGGAGATCATCCAGTCCAGCCTCCCAGCCTCCAGGGTCACCTAGAGCAGTTCACACAGGAATGCGTGCAGGTGAGTTTTGAATGTCTCCATAGAGAGAGAGTCTCCCTGGGCAGCCTGTTCCAGTGCTCTGCCACCCTCAATGTACACAAGTTTTTCCTCACGTTGAGGTGAAACTTCTTGTGTTTTAGTTTCTGGCCACTGCTTCTTGTTGTAGGGCACAACTGAAAAGAGTCTGGCACCACCTTCTAGGCATCCCTCTTTGAGGTATTTGTGTGCATTAATGAGATCCCCTCTCAGCCTTCTCTAGACTAAACAGACCCAGCTCCCACAGCTCTTGTAAGAGAAATGCTCCAGACCCCTCATCATCTTTGTGGCTCTCCTCTGCACCNCGCCGCTGCCCCCCGCTCCCTGCCGTGGCGGCTGAGCCGTCCAGCTGCTTCCCGCGGGGCCCGAGGGCAGGGACGAAAGGGGTGGCGTGAGGGGCTCCCGGCCCGCGATCACGGGAGTCACAGAATCACAGAATCGTTAGGTTCGGAAGGGTTCTCTGGAGATCATCCAGTCCAGCCTCCCAGCCTCCAGGGTCACCTAGAGCAGTTCACACAGGAATGCGTGCAGGTGAGTTTTGAATGTCTCCATAGAGAGAGAGTCTCCCTGGGCAGCCTGTTCCAGTGCTCTGCCACCCTCAATGTACACAAGTTTTTCCTCACGTTGAGGTGAAACTTCTTGTGTTTTAGTTTCTGGCCACTGCTTCTTGTTGTAGGGCACAACTGAAAAGAGTCTGGCACCACCTTCTAGGCATCCCTCTTTGAGGTATTTGTGTGCATTAATGAGATCCCCTCTCAGCCTTCTCTAGACTAAACAGACCCAGCTCCCACAGCTCTTGTAAGAGAAATGCTCCAGACCCCTCATCATCTTTGTGGCTCTCCTCTGCACCCTCTCCAGTAACTTCTCATCTTTCGTGTAGTCACGGCCACTTAGGTGACATTTTGCAGCCTGAGATGTGTACAGTGTCCCCAGCAGTGCCCTGGCCATTCACAGCTTGGGGGGACAGAGCCCCTCACCTTCACCTTTGCCCTCTCTATGGAGGCTGTTGGTGAGACATTCCCTTAGATCTGTTGTGGCAGTCAAAGATCATATAGATTATCGGCATTAATTTTAGTTTATTTCATGTCAGTAATGTGGTTAAAGAACATTAATTACTTTCTGGAAATCCATATCACCATCATTGCCAAGTATTTTTAAAGCAGCTCACTCTACTTAAAATTTTTTTTAAAATCTACCTCTTGAATTCTATTAATAAAAATGCTTCAATATTATTCAGAAGCTACAACAAAATCTTCATATCAGAGGTATGGAGAAGATCCTGAAAATACAAAATGACAGTGCTAAAAAGACCAGAAAGTAAGTGAAAAGGACCCCAAAAGGGACAGGAATAGCAAAGGCAAGAGCAGAGAGCATGGCCATAATATAAGCATCATTGCAAATTAGGTCACATTTAAGCCCCAGCGACACTTAAAGAACAGGGGTGGGAAATAAACTGAAATAAATGACATTCCTGTCAAGAAAACAAAGAAGACAAAAATGGAAAAATTTTTCTTATAGCCAAGCTGTGAACTATGTCAGAGAGGTCAGAGGCAATGCTTAAGCCAAAGTTATGGCTAAGAGTCACCTTGCTACAGTCGAAAATAGAGTAGGCAAAGCCTTACCTAACACATGCAAACATCCATATCTCAATGAGACTTTTTTTATGCTTTCCTGTGAAAGAACTGCAATGGTAATCACCAGGGTTTAACTCCCAGGCCCCCACCCTCTTCCTCAGGGTATTTCAAATGCTAAGAAGTACCTTAAGGAGAAGGAGTGCTGCAGTACTGCTGTTCCCTCCCTGTTCAGGGGGCACAGGAAGGAGAGGTGCTGCAAGAGGAAGCACCTCTTTGTTCCAGTCACAAAGAAAGTCAGGTTGGCACAACACAGTCCCCTCACAGGGTAAAGTTACACAAGGGCTTGCATTATTACTCTCATACCATTATTCATTCCCTGATTTAGTCCTGCATAGCAAAACTATGTCCTGTCCTTTATTCAAGGCTCTTGGCAGTCCCATAAGTGTAGGTGGCACTGAGGTGGAATCAAGAGAAATTATAACAAAAACTTTCTAATTAAAATAAACCACTGCACTTCAGTTTTGCAAAGAAAATTCAATGAAGAAAAATCGTTAGTCAGTTCCTATAATTTTTTCTCTATGGGGTGAAAAATCTACAGGCATACTTGGCCACTTTAATGAAAATTCTTCTCGTGATGGTGTCCATGAGGAGTCTGTGGTGATTTATTACATTATGGAATAATCAACTAAGGGAGCTAGTGAGTTTCTTTTCTCTGAGGTGTTAAAAACTAAACAGGTAAAATTCATCAAAAATTCTATTAACAAAGTAGGATAATATGTTTATACAAGTGGTTCCTTCTCTAGTATCTGTGGTACTGTGGGTTTAAAAAATGGTGTACAGTAATTCCAGACTTTTGTTAAAGTTTCCACTGCTTTGTGGCTTATTCTTAAAATGGTACATGCTCTATTGTTATTGGCTACTTATTGGCTACTTCCATGGGTATGCAGCCTCATATCTTCCCATTATCTTACAAAAAATCTACCAAATTACATTGCTAAAACTATTTCTTTAAAATACTCCCTCTTTAAATTGTACAATAAAACCATTAAAATTCTTAATTTTAAATGCATCATTTAACTACTGCAGGAGCTGTTGGTCTGAAATGCCTGTTAATATATTTTTTTCCTTTTTGAATTGGCAGTTTCTTTAAGAAAGATTAACTGCACAGTTTGATAAGTCATGTTGTAGCAATACAGGTTCATGCACAGCTGTTTGCAGCTGAGCAAACTCATGATCTGCTCAAATAAGAAATACTGACAGTCCTTACTAAAGGAATGATAGCATTACCTCTGACATTAGGAGGAATGAATGTGTGTATAGTATTCCCATGACTTGATGGAAGTTGCACAAATTCCATACAATAGAGTGCAATCAACTTCTACTATAACAGCTGGCATCAAAATGGTCCTATAATGCAAGGTTTGGAATTGGATTAAAGCATTGCTGAAGCTCACGGAACTTCAAATCTTGGTTCATGATCCAAAATCCTCTCCAACCAGAACACTACACACTTGGCATTTAACCACTGATACACAAGCTTATGGCAAAATGCCTGGTTTTCCTGGGAAAGCAATTTGTAGTAACTTGTGGCACTATTCCCTATATGCACACAACATAGACAGTACAACAATTCAAGTGTAAAGCACCAAATTTTAATTAGTTGGCACGCCTTCATCTCCAAACACAATTCCTAACCTAGTGAGACAATAATAGACCTCCATTTACTTCACAGACTACTGATATGTTAGGTGACAAAGGGGGAAAATCACAAGAGAAGATGTGTGTTGTCATCAGAGCAATGCTATAAAGAAGAGCTGGGAAGGAAGACATGGGCTTTACTTTAGATTTCACAGCAATAAGAGGGGCAGGGAGATGAACAGGGATAAAGGTGTACTAAAACATAGACAAGGATGGTATCTATGTATCATCAGCTTCACACTTACCATCAGAGTGATGGATTTATACAAATGGGTTTTAACAACCACTTAGCAAATTTCCTATTTAGAATTAAATGTGCAAATAGTTACCATCAAGAGTTTTTGGTAACCAGAAAATTATTAGGCTGATCTCCTTGAGATAGGTCTTGTATGACATAGTGAACACCAACATCACCTTTAAACATTGCAACAGTTACAGTGCATTCCTTTGGGCTTTATCTGAGTTGTTGGACAAAGAGACCCAAAGTATTACCCATCAATTTCTGTACCCCAGTCAGAGAAGTACCTTGCAAATTACCAGTTTCTCGTTAAAATGTTAAAAAAAATCCTAGCATCAGTGGTTACTTTGTTTGGAGCACATTTATACATTAAGCTTTCTTTTTTGATTTTTTCCTTCCAATGCTGATCATTCTTCTTAATGCCAAAGTTTAGCTTTGGGGAAAAACCTGCAATTACCCATAGTAAGCTTTTCAGCATGGGTTATTTCCTAGTGTTACCAAATTTTCAAGAGATCTATGTCAGCAAATGGCAAAAACTGATAGGGGGATACGTTTACAAAAACTATTTGGGAATTAAACGTGCTTGTTCAATAGCAAAAACGTGCAAAATGTGTTTGTATGTGCAGAAATGTACAGAACAAATATAAGACCTAATGAAGCTGAATATTTTAAATTCTTGTTGATTTCTGTGAAGCAGAAGCTACTCAGTATCTTTGAAGACATCATCAAGACTTGGTAAGATCATTAGGAAAGACAGTGCTCTGCACAGTGTGCACATACTGAAGTGCTTGAGAAACTGCTTGGAATCTTCCAGGATTTGCTTTCTTTTGAAAATCATGCCCTGGGACTCAGTAATCAACTAAATTAGCTCTGCATAGGCTTTTTTGTTGTTGGAAATCAGCCTCGATGGGGGTTTTCATGATGATTAAAGATTTGGTCATAGTTCAGACTCAAATTCCTCAGAAGTACTTTAGAGTTCACCCAGTTTAAAAGACTGAGTAATTAAAAAAATAAAGTAAGGCTTTGTATGGTTGTTCACTAAGTATGTTAATTGCATGACAAGTTTCAACTAAAATTTTATACAATAAAAACATTTCATGTTTTTCCACTTGCTGAAGAAGATTTTATGGGAAAGTTACTTTGTATGTTATCTCTGCAACATTTATATTTAAAATTTCTATTATTTTAATTTTTTTCCCCAGATGGTCTTAACTAGACATTAACCATTTAAAACCTTACACTTGACATTTCCTTTTTCCAGACTAACCAAAAGGAGGCATACATGTTTGATTACGAAAGGAGATTATTTCACCAATTTAACAAGCTGCAAGAACTATCATGTGCAGA
Organism: Erpornis zantholeuca; assembly: GCA_013400515.1. Classification (NCBI taxonomy): domain Eukaryota; kingdom Metazoa; phylum Chordata; class Aves; order Passeriformes; family Timaliidae; genus Erpornis; species Erpornis zantholeuca. Next base: position 15,829 of record VZTN01009382.1, read on the forward strand.
TGCCTTACATGGATAAATGGAAGCCTCTCAGATTCCATACGATAAGAGTAGAAACTACATCTGCAAAAGTTGCTGCTATCTTTGTGGAGTAGAGCTGCAAAGAGCAGATCTCAGATCGTAAATCCTTTCTGGGAATTCTGCCACAAAAACTTTGAGCAAGACCTTTATTTTATTTAAAACATTCAGAGCTCAGCATCAAACATTCCACAGGCAAGGAACATATAGAATAGTTGGGTTTCTGCAGATACAGCAAGCCAAATTTTTTCTCCTGTAAGTAATTACAATTCTAGTAATTGTTGACTGCCAGTCTTGGTGGAGCTTTGCCTGTATACATGACAAGCAATCTCTGCTCTGGGCGCTTTTCAAACACAACCCCCCCTTTTTTTAAAAAATAAAACAGCTTCTGTTTGGATTGTTAAAGTTATCAATATGCTTTCAATTATCAGAAAAATACTGTTCAAAAATACCAAGCAACTGTATTTTCCATTGTAGAATGACATTTCCAATAAGGATTATTTCAAAGGAGAAATGTTTTTCAGTACCTCATGGAATCAAGCCCCTGTTGATTTATGAATCCATAGATATCTAACCACTTCATAAATAAAGCAGTCATAGTACCTTATTAATTCCACTATATTTTGGACTTCATTCTCTCACCTACCCTTTCTAGTACTCAAGTGTAACAAGTGATTTCAGCTGGAACATATTTGTGTTCACATTTCACGCAGCTCCTGTGAAAGTCCATTACGAAATCTCATTTCATGATCATTGTGGCCTGACTAAAAGAAATTATTGTTTTATCAACTATGCCTGTGTTCAGTAATAGTCAGCTTAGAAATCACTGTCTATTAAACAAAGTCTAAACACTTTTCTTACCACTCTATTGCCTGAAGATTCTAATAGATGTTTGAGCAATCTTAGATACTCCTATGAGCTTGTACCACATAAAATCTTCCTGGTACAAATGGCAGCCGTGCCACCCAACTTTCAGAAATTATGCTCACAAAATATCTGTAATTCCACATGAACAAACAGCATAAAGTCATTCACTGATAAGACAGCCCAGCGAATCCAGTCAATCAAATCCAAGTCAGTCTTGCTGCCAGTGAGATTCAAGATAGTCTAAACCAGATTTTCAGAGAAAACAGAAATTCTGGCAGAATCTACAAATGACCTAAATAATTTCAGTGTGAGCAACAGAACACTGCCACCTAGGGAACCAAAGGAAAGGCCAATTATCAGTCATTTAAATAAGTGGACCATGAATGGCAGCACAAATTTAATCAGTGTACTTACTTGAGTATAATTGTGATTTTTTTTTTTTTTCAGTTATGAAGCCTCCTGCTCCATTAAAAAAAGGATATATATATCACAGTGCATTTTATTTTAAAATAATTTTCTTTTTCCATACTTAAAATAAGAGGTACATCGCTTATGCTGTGGGGATCACATTGAGCCCTTTGGTGTGGCCATTGCACAGACCACCCAGCTGGATTCCCTTGCATCCAATTTTGACAATCTCACAACCTTGCAACAAGCAACCCTGCAATATTTACTTTACAAATTCAGTTTAGATATGGAAAGTGAGTGCCCTACCAAGTGCCAGTTCTGCAAGTTTCTCCCTTATACTATCCTGCAGAATTCAAGGATACCTTTTTCTGAGACAGAGAGAAAAAGGCCTGAAGACTACTTTTTAAGCAGTCTTTTAAAGCCTCTGTTCACATGCAGAAAGAAACTGTTTCAAAGAAAGCATATATAGTTTGTAAAGAAAACTCTATTTTTTGTTTCATTTTTAAAAATAGGAAGATATACATTGGCCGTGAATAAATGTATTGCAGTTATACTAAGTTCAATTAAAGTTGCCCAGACAGAATGAAATCCTTAAAATCTAGCATAAGATGTGTTTTCATTTTGTGTGATACTTATCATTGCCTTAGAGAAACTTGTGCTCTCTGCCAGCTGTCAATGTCCTGTACAATTAAACTTCTTGTTCCATTAAAACCCAATATAAACATCTTCAGTTTCCATAAGAGCCAATGAGTAGAGATATACTGACATACTTACATCATGATTACTTGACATGTTCCAAATCAAAGTTCTCTCCCTTAACCACCCCACCCCCCCAACAAAACAAACTAACAACTTATTCTAAACATTGTTGATGTCATATCACACAAACCTAAACTTGATCTCTTCTCTCCCTGGTTGGCCTCTTAGAGTGCATTTTAAAGAAGAAAAACTCACCAATGAACGTGACCTTTCAACCAAACAGATCTTCCATCCCTAGAAACTTCAAAATCAATAGTTTCCAAAGGATGGCTTCCTTTTAATCATAAAGCAATCAGACAGCGCGTGCTATTTTCAGAACTGATGCATTTCCAGGTTAGCTTTTATGGATGGTGCTGCACTTACTGATACATATCTCGTCCGAGTTGCTATTTTTGTTGCTCTTTCCCCACTGACATTGCTGATGCTCCTGACGATACTGTTTTTGAAAGCCATTTCCTTTTCTGCTGATGCTACAGATTCTGCTGAGGTAATGAAATTGCTGTGGTCACTGTTAATGGCCTGAATGGCTACTTCTCTCCCTATCCCAAGTACTTCAATTTTTATTCTCATTTTACATCCCTCAGGGTCCTGTGAATAAAGAAAAAACTATGGCACGTAGGTAAGTACCTCATGGCCCTTGTGACCACAAATGGCAGCGGGATAATTAGAGGGTGCTATTGCAGCTCCAGACCCTCCCAAAACCGGGACAGTTCCTCGCACCGCTTCCTTCCTCCAGGACCAGAGAGGGGAAGCGCTGGGGCAGCTGTGGGGGCTGTCACGATACCGGCTTTGGCCAGCAGATCTTTCCCTCCTGCCGGCAGCCCGGCAGAGGTGCGGAGTCGGTGTCAGAGGGACGGGGCTGGGGCGCTGAGCCCAGGGGGAAAGAAGAAAAGCTCCCAAAGCCCCGGTGCCCCTGAGGGCAGCCCTGCCTCAGCAGCACGACCGGCTCACGCAGCCGGGGGTCGGCGGGAAGAGGGGAGGGAGCGAACTCCCTGCCCCGCCGCGGGCACCTGGGCAGCGCCTCCCGCCCCGCGGGGCCTCCCTCGCGCTCCCCCTCAGCTGTGGCAGGGCCGGCCGGCACCCACCCCCG
>VZTN01009391.1:1301-19985 GCA_013400515.1 Erpornis zantholeuca
GGAAGGCCAGTGTCTGGTGTGCTGCTGGGTATTTGAGCTTTGGATATACTCACCTGACACCCAAGCATTAGAAGTGAGATGGTGAAAGAAAGTAATTATAGGCATGTCTGTGCAGCTGAGAGCCCCTTTCTTAAATGTGAGAACTCTTGTGACAAAGTTTTGAAAAAGTTTGATTTTGACTATTTAGTGGTAATGTTTCTGTAGTCTGTCCTGAGCTTTTAATTTGGGATTCTGGGACAGTAATGAAGATACACTAATTCAAAGATGTACTGTATTTCCATTACTTTTGATGGCAACTGCAACTATAAATTGATTATAGAAACAGGTAGGGAAAAGGAAACTATCCTTTAGGACACACTTGTAGTCCAGTTAATTTCACAATGTTTTTTATTACTTTAGAAACAAATTCCAGGAAGACAAACTCAGAATACTTCTCTTAGACCTTCTTTTAACAGGTGCCAGAGCCTTTTCTTCCTTCCCAAATCTCTGCAGTTGCTGGGGTGATCTTAGAGGCATGTTCACATCCTGTATCTGAAACTTCTTATTGTAACAGGGCTTTTCTTCTGATGACAAGCTTTCAGAACAGCTGTCTAGGTTTAGTGTACCTTTTGTGTTGGAGGATGGTGTAGAAATCATGGATTAGGTTGTTTACAGGAGTGTGTGACTTCAGATGTCTTCCTCTGAGAGCAATTCTTCCAATTTACTCACTGGGTGGAAAGATGCTTCCCTGCATACGGAGCAGGTGTTTAACACAGGCACCTCCTGGGCACCTTTTGTGGAAGCCTGGTAGCAATACCTGTGTGGGGAGCCTCATCTCCTGCCTTGGAGATCTATGGTGCAGCTATTCCCCTTTCCAAATAAGTTAGCCCAAAACATTCTCAGCATTTACACACTACACCTGCATTTTGACAAACAACAGGCAGAGACTTTTAACCTCCAGGTTGCTTAGAAAGTTTTAGACTGCTTGTTTTTCAGGCCTTTGTTCCTATTTAATCTCTTTGGGGCAGAACAGTAGCACAAAGGAGTTTTTTCTAACGGCAAAGTTTTAAAGTTAAGTTGTGTGGGGTATCTCAAAGGCAAAATCCAGTATGTTGTCTTCTCCCATTTCTGATCTTACGCATTTAAGAGTTTTTTGGCCAGTAGCAGTTTTGCAAGTGAGGATAATCTGGATTTTATCAGCTCACCACCACCAAAAAGCAAAGGTGCTGCTTTCCTCCACTTCAGTGAATCTTACTTTGCTCCAGCTCTGGTTTGCTGGACTTTGTCAATTGGCTCAATTCCCAGAAAAAGATGGGTTAATAAGCAGAAGGTTTGTTTTTTGTCAGAGTCATTGCAAGGGAAGGGCCTTTGAGTGAGGGGAGCAGAAATTCCCTTTCTTCGTGGTGCTGAGTGATTAGATGAGCTCTCGTGGTCTCACACAACATCACCTTTATTCAGGCAACAATTAAACATGACTGATCATATTGCATGCAGAAATAGTTGCTCTGTTGAGAGAATCACCGTCTTAGGCTAGCTCTGTTTGTAGCTGGGCTGATCTTTTGTCACCCTGAAGGAGGGCCAGTTCCTTTGTTTTGTTTCAGACTCTACTCATTTGCAATGTAATTTTTCTGCAGTTTTGTGAACCTTCTTCTGGGTTAGTGTTGTGCTGTTCTCATTAGGTGAATTAGTTCGAAGGGGTTGAGTGATGGAGCAGGTATGGCAAGAAGGAAGACAGAAATGGGAGGTATGAAAGGAAATGTATCCTTGGTCATTGGTGCTGCTCAACTGGCTCTGAGTGTCTCATTGCTCAGATACCTGATAGGAAGCCAGGTCAGGAACCAGGACTATGGTGAGAGCAAATTCAGCCAGCAGCAACAGTTCTTGTAGTTTAGAGAAAGGAGTAGACACCCTAAGGAGCCAGACTACCCTCTGAATGGAGGAGGGGAATGGCAGGAGCAAACAGCTCAGAGTGGAGAGGAAGACAGGTCAAAATTTTGACAGCATTTGGCAATCACATACATTTTCTGCCCTGTTGCAGTGTTTGTGTGTGTAAAACTCCAGACACTTAATCTGTTGTCCTCACCTCTTCTTAAAGGAAATATGGAAGCAGTTGTCTTACAGAGAGAAGCTGTGTCTTTGGGGAAGAAAATTGTGTCATGTTGTTTATGGCCCTGGATTTTTTCCCTTCTGTTTTTTTCTACAAATCAGGCTGTGTGATGATTGTGGGCAAACTGCAGTGTGATCTGAATATAGGACCTGTTCCTGAGTAGAGCACACATAAAGCAGTAACTGCATCATGGAAACTTAATTCTCTCTTGTTTTACTAAAAATCATTAATGTACTGTAGCAGCTGCCTATCAGATACAGGAGTACAGGTCTTTGTGACCTAGAATATCATCTGCCAGTTTGCAGCCCGTTGAATCAGTATGTGGTAACACAGCCCTTTGTGCATGGTATGGGTTGGTTCACTGGCTTGTTATGTAGGGAGACATCAGGGTGACACTGTTGGTCTGTGCTTTTCTCTGAGTACTGAGTTCAAAGAGGAGGTGATAAGGAGCATGGCTAGGAATGGGAAAGAATATCAATATGACTGTTTCAGGTCTCATCTTCACAAAATTCCTCATGTTCAGGGTTCAGGTCAGTGCATCTTAAACAGAATTTACAAAAATAGTATGGCCTCGCCTATTTTTTTAATACCTGCAAGAAATTAAAATACTTGAATGGATTCTTTGCATTGATCAAGCCAGATTTTAGATTTTTCATAAAATTACTTTGTCCATGGTATTTTTTCTAGCCAGTTTATGGAAGTCTCGAAAGAGCTGTCATCCAGACTAATAGTGTTTGCATCCAGAGAGGGCTTCTTGAACACAGCAAAGCAGCTTTGTGTTGTAAGTGCTCACTTGTCTGATTCCCTGGGGCTGATGGAGTGAAAATGAATGCAACTTTCTCATGAGGAGAAAGCAAAAGACAGAAAACTAGTTGCACTGTTGAGCCCTTAGGGAAAAAAGGAGGAAAACTAGGAATATGTATTAATCTTTAGTTTCCTACAACCTACTGGCAATAACAAAAATGAGCATTTCCTAATATAATCACTTGTTTGAGTTTCTTTCCTATGTTTAAGAACTTCTTCATGTTTGTGATATGTGAGGTCTAGCACACCTTTGAAACTTTCCATGTTGATTTGTCTTATGTCTGGAGTGAAGACTACATTAAATCTGAAATATCGCCTCCTGCTTTTTCATGGTGGAAAGCAGGACCGATTCTATGATAGGGTAGGCTTCCACAGGGCAGCTGAGTCACTTAACTGTCTGAAGAAAGGGTCACCCTGCTTCTTGCTCCCAGAAGCAGGATAACTTTCAATCACCCGTGTGCCAGCTCTGCCAGCTCCTCTGACGTCTCTGATTTAGCTCACTAAACTGGCAGAAAACTAACTCAGCAAAATAGAGAGTATGAATTTATTTTTTTTGTTAGCCAGTTTAGTGAGCTCAGGTGGCTCACAAGCATTTGGGAGAATTTGGGGGCCACCACAAAGGAGAGAGCAGGAGCACCCATGCTGAGAGGAGAGGCCCGACTGCTCCTTTTGGCAGCACTGTGCTGTTAGCCTGACTCAGCCATGTTGTGAAAGCTCACCCTTAGGTAATAATGTTCACACTACAGGTTGACTGACAGTTCTTCAAATAGTAGCCAGAAGGGAGTTACCAGCTGTACGCAGTTTGTTTTTGTAGGGTGGCCTTGTCTGTTTTCTGTGTGTAGTGTTTTGAAACAGATACTTATTCTATTCTAATCGTGTTATTGCATGAAAAAGTTCTGCAGAAAAATTACATGTGCAGGGCAGACCTGTCTGGGAACTTGATGTTGAGCAAGTGGATAAGGAGCCACAGAACCTGGAAAACTTTGTACTTTAGTTTCTGGGACAGTTTGCCTGTTGCATTTGGAGGAACTCAGAAATCCATGTACTTCTAGTCTACTGAGTCTTGCAAGCTTGAAGGCCTGAGCCAGAGCATGGTGCTTCATTTTGAACACTGTAAAGTTTTTATCAGAAGAGCTGGTAGCCCCTGTTTACACATCACCATGGATCTTATGTGCCCATAGGCCTGGAGTTCCACTGAAAGCTTGGCTGCAGGGTTTGAAACCTACCATGGCTCACCCCTTCAGCTCCCCAGGGCCTCTGCAGAAGTGGGTGGGTGGTTGCCATCTCAGGAAAAAAGAAATGCTCTTTTTTGAAAACTGCCCATTTGCCTTTGTGCTCTTGAAGCTGGCTTGATCCTACATGGGTGTTTTTGCTTTGCTTTTTTTACAAATTGAAGTGTTTAATATTCAGCTGGAAAATTCCATTTCAATGCAGAGTTTAGGGAAGGCACTGATTTATAGTGTAGGCATAACTTAACATAAGCATTTGTAGTCCTCAGTTTCACACCATAAACAGCTGATGATAAAACTTACAGCTGCTCTGACTTCTTCATTTTCTCCACATATAAAAAGAATATGGTACAAAGTTCTGGCAGACTTTTCCTTTAAAATGAATTATTCAAGTGCTGCACAATTATTATGTGTTTTTCTCTTTGCTTTGTGGGCAGTGTTCATGTCACTTTTTGGTGTACATGCAAACATTTGGGCATTTCACTGAATGATACAGCCAAAAACATATCAGCTGGACTTTTGCATTTGTTGCTCTTGTATATTTGTAAATGGATATTTTAATGTGATGGGGCTTTTTTGGATGTTGTAAAGCAAATTCCTCTGTTTAGGAATTTTCATTCATCTCTTTTTCTCCTCCCCCAAATAGCTTCTGCCCTTCTCTTTGGATACTTTTAAAGAATTATTCTAGTTCTTTTTTGTGCTAATTCAATTCTTTTCCTAACAGATCTGCACTACTATATTTGTGTAATGCAAAACTGCAATTGAATAGTTAGAAAGGTTTTGAAGTAATGAAACCAGACACACTAAAAATCTGTTAATATTTAATGTTATTTATGTTGTTGCCTATAAAACCAAGCAATCTAGCAGTAATATGTTGGAATTAACATTTCCATTTTGTTTACACACCAGGCAAGAGTAATCCAGAAGTTCTGTGGTGCAGTTTCTTCTACAAAGCTGGCTTTAGAATAAAGTTCCTAGAAACACTAAACCGGCTTAAAGCACAAAAATTAGCAGAAAATAACACTTTAATCCTAGTTAATCCACATTATTGACCTATGTGCTCTAAATAAATAAATAAAATTAAGTAGTCCTTTAATCATCAGTGTGGAGCTGGTTATTCATGAGAGAGGTATGATCCAAAGATCAGCTACTATGTAGGTTTTTGTCCTTTCTGAGGACAGGGTAAATGGATTTATGTTTTAGTTTGTGAGGAGACTTGGTTGGTTAGTTTTAGATCCCTTCATAAGTCTGAGATCAGAAGATAGTACTAATATAACAAAATTAACAGTGTAAGTCCAGAGCAGTTTTTCAAGGAGTTATGGAAGCAGAGATATTTTGTTCTATTGAATAATTTGTTGAGATTTCTTTTGGCTGTAGGTTTTCCTTTTTAAAAATACTCAGAACCTCTCTGTACCAATTTTAGGTATGTTTATAAAGTTGTGCTTGTTACTACAAAAAATCCAGAGAATTTATACTTTTTAGAGAAAGAAAACCCCTCATGCTGTTCAGGAATAGTCTGCATGTGTCTGAAATGCAAAAGCAGCAGTGGGTGTACCTTAAGGTTTTCTGCTCAGAATTGACATTATATAGTCACAGTGACAAAAGACTTCCAGGCTGCTGTCTGGAAAATAACTTCCAAAAAAACCAAAAGTGTGGAGGGAGTCTTTTTGGAACCACAGTAAGCCTTCTTATAGAATCTTAGATGTTGTGATTTAACTTTCTGCATCAGTTGTACTGCCTGTATGTCATGCAGACGTGTGTTTCAGGGTATCTATATAACTTTGTGTGTGGTCTTTATGTTTTAAATTAATTCTTCTTAACTTTGTTTCAGAATTAGTAGAGTCCCCATGTCCCTGAGAGGATAGTAGCACTTGGGTATGAAATGATTATTACTGTGGAGATTTCTCATAACTATGCTATATAAAAGTTACCTTAAATGAGTGTTCTGTCATATTATCAGTTCTTCTCCCACAAAGTATTAACTCAGCTTTCTGGTACTTTCAGAGCTTCTAGAAGACATGACAAAAAGTTCATAACAACTAACATGACTGTTGTAGGCAGCTGCTCACTTGAAGGCTGGTTATTGGGATGAGGCTGTATGTGATCATGAGTTCATCACAGTGCCTTGTGGGACAAAGATATAAGTGGCCCTAATATGAGTTGACTGAATGATTGATCTACAAACTTTTAGGTGGGATTTTTCCCCTCTTCCTCTTTATAAAATAAGTATTTCTTGTTTCAAATAGCTGAAATGCTATCAAGAGAGCATAAGACACAGCGTTCCCTGGAATAGTTCATCAAAGACTCCTTGAGGATCTCCTAGTCCTTCTGCCCTGCTAGAACAGCCCTGAACATTTCTCTGCTTTATTACAGGGGCCTCCCTTGCCTTCCCTTCATTCCAGTCATCACTGGCAGCAGTATTTGCCAATTGACCAAGCAGGCCAAGAATAACAAAGCAGCGGGTTTTTCCTTCAGCTGGGGCATTACTCCTAGTCTCTTTTTTCTACCCAGCTGCAGATGGTTATATTCTGTAAATATCTAAATATCTCCAAGTCTTCTATCTCTGTGCCAGTTTCAACCACATTTGACAATGTTTTCCTATGTTATCAAGGCCAGAAGATTGGTCATGTAAATCTAATTCCATAGGCAACCAGCTTAAATTTGCATTGTTTATTTTCTAACATAATTTACATATATGTAGCAAGCTTTGTATGCAAATATCAGGCTATCAGTACCTCAGTTTTTGACAGGCAAATAATTTTAATGCATGTTGGACCTACTGAAATGCAAGTTACACAATGTAACCAAGAGACTGAACAGGCAGACCACAGCAGGTTTTAAAGTGCTAGGAAAATCTCTGTCCTCATCAAAGTTAGCTGTTTGCTTTCTGGACAGGATTGCCTTTACAACCACATCATGAATAAAACAGGTGGAGGGGGAGTTTTAATGTCATAGTTAAGTGAGGATACTGAAATAATCTTAATTTCATAGTGAAAAGTGGAATATTATAATATATATTTACCTTAGGAAAACAACTGAGCCTGTAATCTGAGATAGGTATTATTAGTTGGATTAACTAGTAACAAGGAAATGATGCTGCTAAAACATGTTAAAGGGGAGGTTGCTTGCCAGCACTACTTTGTGTGAGCTGTGCTATTGTCTTCCTCTGAGTTTGTTGTTATTACTGATGTTTCCCCAAAGCCTTTTACCATTCATCAGGAACTGAAGAGGTAAAGAATTTTATTGTTTTGAGATTAAACTTTTTATCATCTTCGCAAGCAAAATGAGAAAACGCAGGAAGGATTTTGAAGACCATGACTGTTATATGCTCTCAAAGGTAAACAAGAGAAAATCAGGGAAGAGAAACAGAACAAATAAAGGGAAACAATGTTGTCTTTATCTCTGTCCCTTGGAAAAAGGATCTAGTGAGAGATTGTAATCCTGGAAGAAAATTCAGCTTGCAAACTGATGCTTCTTTTGCACTTGTTGCACACCAGCCTATTGATACAGCGAAGTTGGATTCTGTGAAGTGTAGAATGTCTTCCACTATCAGGAAGCAGATTTGAGAGTGAAGTGGGAAGAGATTACATGAATTAACATTAAACTGTTCTAAATATCTAAAAATTTAAGGGACTTTTTGATTTATTCCTAGCCTTGGAACAATGTACTTGATTGCGGGATGATTGAGATGGTCTAGATAACCATAACAATCAGGTATCACTGAATGATTATGTCTAAAATAAAAAGATAGCAAATCAGTTTATAAAACCTTTCTTTCCAAAAAAGTAGATTAAATGGTTTGCTTCCCCAGAAAAGTGTAATTCGCTTGGCCTTGGAAGATTACACTTATTTTGATATGAAGAGGAGGGGCTTAACTGACAGATGAAGTGAAGATGTGAAGATTTAGAGGTTCTCTAGGAATGTCAAGAACTGTGACTTAATGCATGAAGAGACTGGCCTATGGCATCTGATCTATGCCTTCCAGGCAGATTTGCTGATTTTTTTTTTTCGGGCCAATGTTCATGATAAAGACTAGCATACAATAGATACACTGGGGGCTTATCCACACAGTATCAGTTGAACATCAGAAGAGCAGCGAATAGTTTTGAGGTTTCCCTGAGGCACTGGCACATGCACACAGATAAGCACAAATCTTGGGTCAGAAGACTTAAGGGGTGTACATTTCTCTTGTTTAGCTTTTTCTTTCAACTTCTTCCTTATAAAATGACTGAACATGTCATAGGCCCTTACTTGGATCTATACTGTTGATCGCTTCACTCCTAAGGTTGTATTGAGTAGCTGGTAAGTCACATCACTTGCTCACTCTGATAGCACAGCTAGATAAGGAAGGTGCGGCAGCATCTAAGGCAATGAACTCTAGAACAGAATTTCCAAATAGCAAAATGGAAAAATGAGATCTCTGGAAAGATATGCTGTGGTGATGGGGTTCGGTGTTTTGGTGGGCTACTGAGATAGGCTGGCATGCACATATAAAGTACTGAAAAGTACTTGCATGGATACATCACACCAGAAAAACAGAATGAGATTAATTCCTGGCATTTCTTTATGCTTGACATGGAAGTCTCAGAACTTAAAACCAAAGTAAAATAACATGTTGCTCATGGACAAATTTCTACAGCTTGCTTAGAATGTGACTGTGAACCTGGAAGTAGAGGGATAGAGATGAGAGATGCTAAGGAATTTCCATCTTTGGAGCCTCAAAATTCAGCCGGACAACCTGAGTTACATAGTTTCTTTCATTTTGAATTTAGCCCTGCGCTGAACTGGAAGTTGGACTAGTGTGATCTCCGGGATTCCTTCCAACCAAACTTTTGCTATGAAACTTTGGCTTTGGATTCATCAGCTTTCTGAAAGAGTTGGGCACCTCTTAAAAGAGAGCCTTTTCATTGGGGGTTTTTCTCATATTGTTTTTCTGTTGCTATCTTCTGAAAAGTTTTTGTTTGGGGAAACAAAATTTTTCATAGGGAAGTTTTTAATCTGTGGTTTCACTGTGATCTTCATAGTGGGATGCAGGTTGAGAAGACCTTTACAGAATTGTTTAGGAAAATGGAGACTCTACATTAAGATTCCCTGAAGAAGGATGGGATACCAAAATCAGACTGGGTGGCAGTGTGGAGTGCCACTCCCATAATCTTCAGTGGCATGTGCTGTAGCTGGATTTGCTATTCTTCTTAATTGAGTAAGGACTGAACCTTGTTGCTTCATGTCTGCAAATGCAAAACTATTCAGGGTAATGTTTACCTTGTTATGTTCCCCCCCCTGCCTATTACAAGTTTAAAGAAATCAGAGTTTCAGGATCCTCACTGCAGGGTTTATATAGATTTTTCTTGTGGTTCATCAGGAGAATTAGAGAAGATACTGGTTAAATTCTACTCCCAATTAAAGATTTATTTGTAGGACCTCTTAACACACTGTTGAAACTCAATGTAGGGCTGCCAAACACTTCCCAGACCTCTGCCTTAGCATGGACTTACACAGGCTTCCTTCTCACTCACCCTTATGCAGCATAGACTCTTAAACTCCTGTTTTGCTGGAGTTGCAGCTGTGGAGAATCTTTCTGCTGATATACTGGGGTTTTTTTAGGGGTTATTATTAGCTTGTTGAAATGAAACTGCTGTTGATATGAAAAGCTTTAATATGAAACCAGGATGAGGTGACCTGAAACTAGGATGACTTCATTGTTTTGCCAACTATATATATTGTATATATATTATGTCTTGGCCATGTACACATGGAAGATAATGAAGATTAATATGTAGTTTTATAGCACTAATACTAGACTGAGTGATGAAAATGGAGGAACCAACTATTCATCAATGTCCCCTTTGTGCCATTGAAGAGGACAGCAGGCTGGCCAGTGCTTTATTTGATTCTGATGCATCACTGAATGATGTGTTGATCAACAATGGAAACTGTTAAATTACTTACAGCTTATTGTGTACAATCCATTTGGGGGGGTGTTGCATAGATGAGCCTTAAAGTTCCTTTCCCACCCAAACCATTCAGTGCTTCTAAGGGTTTTCCCTCTGTCTTCCCTGTCTTCTGTTGGTTGATGTCTTGATCCCATAAAATCAGCACAATTCTGTGTTTGGGGTACTGCCATCGAAGTTCATTGGCCCCACTGCAGTGCAGTCACCAGCTCACTCGCTGGGTAGAAACTGGCTGCTGAGTGGAAGCTGTCAGACCCTAGAAGTGAGTGCTGGAGAACCAAGCTGGGCTAGAAGAGACTGAGCAGAAACACATTTCATCCCTGCTGAAAGACCTGGAGGCTGAGCAGGACTTGAAAAAGTGATGCTCTCAAACCCCTTTGCATGAAAGTGTGATCACAGAGACTGCCGAGATTCAGATGTTGAGAGGAGATTACAATACTTCTTAAATACCTCCTGAGATTGAAAGCACTGTCAGTATTGATGAACTGAAGCCTGAAGTTCTGCTAGTTTATCCTGGAGCAGGGTGACTTAAAATTGCTGTGTCTGGCCTTTTTTCCTTATCTCAGGGAGAGAAGTGAAGATTTATGAGTAAGAAGGAAGGAAAAGAAACTGTAGTGAAACTTTGATGCTTCCACGGAGTCAGTCTCTCCTGTTTTCAGATCTTATTAATCATCTCTTAAAACTTCTTGTCTTTTTGCTGCCAGAATAGTTTTTGTTCTTACCATCTCTATGCAGGATACAAAAGATAATGACAGGCAACAAAGAGTTAAGCAACTAACTAAAGTATAATGGAAAATAGCTATCTTCCTTTTGAAGCTGAAGGTGACATTTGAAAATCCACATATTTGGTAGCTAGTTACTGCTTGCTGTGTTGTACGTGCTTTAGTGTCTCACAGGATTTTTTGCACAGACCAGGACAAATGGCAGTCTACATTATAGAAGACTCTAAAATACATTTACAATTGGCTTTAATTTATTAAACTGAGGGTGGGCTATGTTTTTAAATGCTGTCTGTTGATCAAGAGACTACACAGCTTGAGGTTAACAAAATGCTGGAAGAGGAAAGAGTATAAATAGAAACACCACTTCCTTGTTGAGTAGAAGCCAAACTTGTGGTTGAACCTTTCTATATGAGAGTTTGCTGAGGTCCAGATAGGCAGCTGAATGCAGATTTCTGAAGACACCAAAAACTCTGAGTTCTGAGGGAGGATATACAGAGTACATACTGAGGACTGGGCTAGGTATTTCTTTCCTGTGGAACACCTGGCTGCAGTTCTTGGAAAAAGATACTGGTGGAACTTGGAGAATGTTGGTGCAAATCCAGCACCAGCTTAAGTGCTGGATAGAAAAGGAGAAAGGAGAAACGTATGTCTTACCTTTCTGTGCAACACTGATTATTTGGGCCTGGAAGAGGCTTAATATAACTTAAAAACATATAACTTAAAAATCCTCCCAAGACTGAGGATTTGAAATACAAACTTATCGGGACAGTAGGATAAATACGCCTACTACTTTGTTTTCAAACTTTAAATATTTTCCCATTGGTAAGGAAGGGAATATTTTACAGCAATGAGTATGATTATTTGTTTCCTGATAAATCTTCCCAGTAATGTTCTGCATATTACAGATTATGATACTGATATTTAAACCACATTACACTGCATGAAATGCCCTTCATTTCTAATTCTTAGAGACTTTAAACAGTCTATGTCATTTTTTGATATATGACTTACACTTAATTTCTAGAGGAGTTTTATGGCTAAAATTTGCACAATGCTTAAACCAAGGAGTGAATGAGCCAGAATCTAATTGTTTTGTAAGAAAAATAATTTTGTCTTTTATCTTCTGATTAAAATACAGCTTTTAAATTGATCTAGTTCAAACAAATTAATTCAAGAAATCTTACAGTCTATATTTTTACAGGAGGTTAGGCTATGTGATTACCATGGTCCCTGCCCTTATCTATGAACATACTTGTAGTTCTGATGAAAGACTTTATGGGGGCCCTTTCTGCTAAGGTAATGCATTTCTGATCTTTTTTTAGAGCCAGATTTCAGTTGCTTAGTTTGGCAAAAATATAATTGTATACCTATTTACATCAAGATTGTATAAGAGGACTTGTTTAGGTTTGTTTGTGAGGGCTTTTCCCCCAGTGTTTGGAGAGGAGGGGTGGTTTGGTTGTTTGGGTTTTTTCCCCAGTCAAAAGCTGTCAACCAGAATGTATGAAGTGCTCAAAAGAACCCACATAGTCCCTGCACCCAGAGGTCTGTGCTCTCATGGATGTCTGTCTGTTGGGTGTTTGGCATCATCCTCCTTCCTCACATAGTGGTAGGTAGGTAGGAAGAGATCACAGGGTTGCTGAGAAGAGGAAAACCCAGATCAGAAGGAAGCATTTTAAAGGCTGAGCCTGAAGAGGGAAGAGAAGCTATGACTTCCAGTTAAGGATAGAGATTAGAGTGTAGGTCAATTGGAAACCAAGGCAAGCTGAACAAAAAAAAGAAATTGTGGGTGGCTAAACAAGATGAATCAGCTATGGCAAGCTAGATAGGGTTGGGAATTGATAGAGCTTGGGAGGTATGTCACAGTTAATTCTTTGAGCTAGTAGAAATAAGGATGACTAATCTGAATATTTGAGATAGGAACCAGTGAAAGAAGTACACTGAAAATACCAATTTATGTGGAAAACTATTCCATCCTACTGGATGTCTTAGACAGCTTGGTGTCTTGCCTATCACTGTTTTAATTCCATTAACTCAAATAATGAAAGTCTATACAAAGAGTCATGGCTTATCCTTGCAGGACCATATACCTGAAAATTTGGCAAGATGTTGGGGTTTCCCCCCTTTTTTTTTTTTAACTGCATTAAAGTGCAGTTTTACAAAGGCAATTTGAATTGTGAAATACTATAGATATTCCTGCATTTGGCTTCCTTAGGGGCTTGTGAACTTTGGGAGCTGGATGATAAAGTTCTAAGTAAAAAATTTCATTTCTCTCTTAATGAGGTATTCTTCCTTTCATGTGATAATTTTTGACCTTTTGGTCCTGATTACAAACCAAGACTCTTTTCATCTTAAGGAAAACTAATCACAGGGAAAAGGTATATTCTGGAGAGCATTAACAGTCATGAGTTGGGTTTTCTTAGTGTTTTTTTTTCCTATGAAAACTTCTGAGTGCTTTCTCAGGAATGGTTTGTAAAGACAACAGTAAAACATTGGTTCCTGTGTTTATTGAATCTCTGGTGTAACTTTTTCAGTGTGTTTATGCAAACAGCCACCTTCACCCAGTACAGTCCCTTTGGTACCCACTGCCCTCACAGCTCTGCCCTTGCGCTCTGGGTGAGTCGTTGTCCAGCTCACTGCAGTCTACCTGCACCTTCTCAAGTCTTCATCAGACAGCTAAGGTCCCTGGTCTTGGGAAAGGGTGTCCTGTGGAGTCTTTCCTCCTGCATTGTTCATGGAACGTAGGAGTAGAATGCAACACAAAAAGGTCATTCATCTTCCTTGTCTTGGCGTGATTGAAACCATTCACAACAGATGTTTCTTCAACCTATCTCTGAAGTCCTTTGGAGATTAACCACTGTTCAGAGAACCCATTTCCATAGGTTGTTCAAAGTAGCTTTACTCCTGGAGAAAGTGATCTAGCCTAAATTTGTTACAATTTAAACTGGTTTGCAGTCTCATCCACTGCCTTACTGCCCTCTTCATGTATCTGTTAACCATTTTTACACCTCCCTGAGGCAGGGTGCATTTACAAGACTTGTAATAATTTTTGTTTGCAGGCCTCTGCTTCATTACAAATGTAAACTAGTTGTTTAACATTAGTGATTTTCATGACTGCTATTTACCTTTTTATCTTCTAGGTGCTTACAAATTGTGCTTTTCAAGGTACTGGGAGTGCAATGGAAGATTAGCTGAATCCCCATCTCGTTTGTTCTCCCTCACCCCTTTTTTAAGAGCTCTTGTGGATACAAGTGTTTTGGAGTATTTTTAGTAGAGAATTTCCAGTTTACTAAGAAGCATTTTTCAACTCCAGAAAAGGTCTTGGAAAGTGTAGACGTTAATGAAATTAATAGGCATTAAAGACCTGTGACAAAGATGATGATGATGATGATGATGATGATGATGATGATGATGATGATGATGATGATTATTCTCTGCATACACTGCTAATACTTGGGTATTAAAAACAGACACAATGACTAGATATTAGTGCTTGTTTTCATAAAAAACTTTAACAAATGTTGCATTGTACTTGAAGGACCTGACCAGTCAGACCCGGGGTCCATGACAGTAGGGAACAAACATGCCTGGACCTGGGTGTCATTGGCTTTCCAGCATGATTGGGCACTGGCAGAAGCTGGCTACTGTTTCCAAAGGCTTCTGCCTGGGGTACTGGCTCTAAGGAAACCTCTGGAGAAAATGGAACAGGAGAGCCAGAACCACTGGTTTTGAAGAATTTAACAGTTACATTTTGAATTGTTTCTGCAGGGTGCTTTAAGGGTGCAGATTTTCAAAATACTCCATTACAGAAAGCAGTATGCATTCAAATAAAAATAAACTCAGAATTGTGTAACTGAATCTTTAAGCTCTCTCAGTTGTGTGCTCTTGCTATCTATTTACTGACTAGTACTAACAGCAGAAGGAGATAATTTGCAAAATCTTTATGACTTCTGGTACACTCTCCCATTGACAAAGAAAATTGGAGAAGATAGGATAGGTTGGTGTTTGTTTTGCAGCATCTGAGAAACAAATTCTGGTTTTGGTTCGTTTTTTTTTAACTACCTCTACTTTTTTAATAAAATTGATAATGTACCTTCTGTATTAAAAATAAAGGTGAAAATAATTTTGTCTCTAGTTTATTGCTGTGATCTGCCCATCTTTAGATCAGTACCAGATGCAGCTTTTGGGATAAACTGAATTGTGTCTTCTCAGTAAAATCCTGGGCAGAGGTAGCCACGTGTATGCAATGGGGGGAGGTTAGTGCCCAGCCTGCCAAGCAGTCTTTGTCCCCATACAGTCAAAACCAGGCCGTTTCTCAGAATGCTTTGTCTCTCTGCACTCATGCACAGATACCAACTGTGTGGAAATGAGGCTACAAATGAGGATAGAGTAACTGCTTCTAGCCTGACATTGGATTGGGATGTGATGGATGTGCACCTGGTATCTCCTTTGCACTACATAGTCACACTGCTATGTGCTCCTTGCCAATTATTAGAACTTGATGGCCCCAAAGTGTGCAAAAATAGAGGCCCTGCTTGTTTCTTTTCTTCCTTTTTTCCCTGAATTTTTTCCTTCAAATGACACAGATTTGTTCCTGGGTTTTTCAGATCATTTCTCAATGTTTTTCTCTTTACTTATGTTCAAAATTGTAAATATAAATGTGGCAACAGAGTCCCCCTTTCTCAGGGTATAATTTGATTTCAGGAAGACTGAAGAAGTTTTCTTACTCTCTGTAAAATACGAAGGATTTCAGTTATTTATAAGGTTTTTTTTTTTACTTTGGTAGGTGACACAGTTGACGATCAAAGTAGAGACTCAAAGGATAAAACTTCATTTCCGGAGACCAGACCAATGTACAATCAGCCTCCACAGGTAGGAGACTATTTCCTTATGCACACATGATGAAACTTCCATAGTAGCTTATTTAAGAAACATGAATGTCTGGCAGAAGATGGTTTCACCTAATTCACATCGTCAATTGGCTGAGTGACTCTCAGCCTCCCTCGTCATCTATCATAAAAGCAGCCCTGCTACTAATTAGATGGCAATAATATCAAGCCCAGTGTTGTGGATTTGAAAAGGAAATACTAGAAGGTTGGGCTATATGGTATTGTTGAGTATCTTATTTTTACACTTGAGTTGTGCAAGCCTGAAACTGTAGCTTGAATGTTAATGAATTGCGTAGAAGCATTAATGTGGTGAGCAGTGATGGAAAATGTCACACATTTACATAAGTCAGCTATTTCCACAACTACCGTTATGAGTAACGTGTTGTAAATGTGTGAGTATAATGTCTTTACTGTGTGTTCCTTTCTGTTTCTCTACTGTGTGGCTGTAAATCTGAACTTCTTTTTCTTTAGTTTATTTGATACATGTTTACAGGTGAGGGCTTTTCAGAATATTTCTGCAAATGATGTACACATATTTTCTTTTCCACATACTCTGAAAATGTTTTTGTTCTGAGTATGAGCTTGTTTTCCATTGCCATATAGTTTTAGACATTTTCAAGGTGACTGAGAGATGTTTGGCTTTGACTTTTTATGCTTTTATGGTGCTTCATTTTTTTGCTTAACCTATCCTGTCTTTTTCCCATATCTCGCCTTGGTACTGGTGACATATGTGTCTGTCTATCTGTCTCTTTTTAATGCTGTTTCAATAACTGTTATTGGTAAGTTCCTTGGTACAGTAGAGGTGTGTGTGACCATTTTCCATATCTAAGAGTGGTCTGTATGTATGTGTGGCTTGTAGTCTTCCTTTCTATTTTAAAATTTAGAACTGTGTCCTATACAGAAATCTTTAATTTGTTGTAAGTAATGAGTGGTTTGCCTTCTGATAATGTGGAAGTATGAATTAGTTCCAACTAATTGCAAAGCTTTAGTCTGACTTTAGATCCATGCACGTCTGAGCCAGGGCACTGAAGTCCTGCAAATCTGTGCAGTATAATTAGTTGATGTTGTAGCTACCTACTGGACAAACGTAGTTTCCCATAATGTTCTTCCTGGGGATGGTGAACTGACAGTTATTCCAACCTCAGTGGTGTGTTCAGTCCATGGAATTTCAGGAAAAGCGGAACTTGCATAGATTTGAAGTTTTATGAGTTAGAGAGAAGAAGTAGAGTTTTCAAAATAAAATAGCAGATATTACAGTGAAAATGAAACAAAGATTTATATTCAGCTTTCTATTAAAATACTTATATGTCATAAAAATATATATGAACTGGCTTGGGATAGAATAAGTTAAATTAAGATCCAGGACTTGGTAGTATTTAGGCAGTTCATTCCAGTCTAGATTTCCGTATTTGGACTTAACATTTACTCAAAGGAATTCTCAAGTTCTCAAATTAAGTAGAATAATTGTGAATCATGGAAATTAAATGGATAATTCTGACCGTTAGGAAAGCAATATTCCTCCTTGCAGTGGTAAGTATATTTTTGTAAATTTGTGAGAGAACATTATCAATTCAGGGAAACTGGGAAAGCATTGTATTATATGTTCAATATGTCATAGAGACATAGAACATCAATTGAAATAATAACCTTGTTAGTATTAAAACACAAATTCTTGATAAACATAGATCAGTATATTAAAATATAGTTGTTAGACTGCAAAGTGGCATCGGATATCTGTTTGTGCAGAACTTAACAAAAGAGCATTTAGTTCATCAACCACATCTTTCAATTTTTATCTTTAAATATAAACTTTTTAAATACTTACTAGATATAAACTTTGTGGAATATGAACAGTGCCTTTGGAAATGTGATTTAAAGAAGAGTGAAATAATACTTCGTTCATGGCTTTTCAAAGGAGAAATTAGATTGAGTTTGGTTTTTTTAAGAAATTGTCTTCTGGGGTATTTTTTGGTAATGGCCATTATATTTGGAATTTCCCATTTTGTTAGGTACTATTGGATTCGTTTGCTGTACAATCTCTGAATTGTCAAGTGCCTATTTTTGTATAATCTTGTATAAATTATTTAAACTAATGCAGAAACGAAAGTTTACATCACGATCATCTTGCTGCAACTAGGAATGTGTAACAGAACCTCTTATAACCCCTGCCATGCCTCTGTCGGCATTGTTTTCAGGTGCTTGGATATTGCATGCATGTTAGGGGAATTGCAGGTATTTAAAAACTTCTTGGAGGAAGGGTGTTCTCAAAGGCCAACTTTAGCCCATAGTTTTGTCTTCTGCTTCAGGCAGAAGCTGCTGCTTTGAACAATCCCATGCTGAGAGTCCTCTCCATCTCCATGAGTATGGATGGTGCTTTGGGAGGGTCATCTCCTGATGCTGGTCAGTCCTAGGGGGACGTGTTGTCCGGCAGGATAATGAGTGCTCTGGGCCTAATCAAGCATGTCTGATCCCTCTGAAGTTGCTTCAGGCTCATGAACTAAAAGTCACACACACATTTAAGTGCTTTTCTGGATTGGGTCCAAAATGGTTAGTGCTCTGCAGAGCCAAGAACTTAAATTAGTCTTATTAGTGACTAAATTAGTAAATTTGTGACCATGAAATACAAAGCTTCTAATTTTAACTGGAACACAATCATAATAGAAAGAGACAATATGGTTTTAATTTTTTTATGCTTGTAATTTTTCCATTATTTCAGTACGATTTCCAGATAATTCAATCTTCATCTGCTTTCATTGGGAATTTGAGGTTATAGAAAATAGCAGAATGGAAAGGTTAGTTTTGATATATGAAGAGTGCTAGAAACCCCAGTAATGTGGTGGGGTTATTTTTGATAATGAGCTATTTCATTGGTAAAGCAAATTAGTGCAACCGTGTATTTTTGCCCTACTGTGAGAGCAATTAGGTAGCATATCTATTAGGAGACATAAAAAATATTTTTGACAGATGGTATGGCTTTGAATTAGGATTTATGAAGATTATTGTATG
>VZTN01009391.1:23637-64794 GCA_013400515.1 Erpornis zantholeuca
GTCAAAGAGGCCACCTTATTTGAAAGAGATAGACCAGTATTAGTGTCTTTTTATTTATTTAATTAATTATTTTGCCTTTTGCTGCTTTAAGAGTCATGACACTTTTCTTCCTGAATCTGAAAAGCCTGATCAGTAGGTGCTGAGGACAACTCAGTCTTGCTGCTGTTTGTAGACTGAAGCTTTTACAAACTCTGGCTCCTGGCAGCCTGTTTACTGAAGGTGGTGTTGACAAATGCTCCAGTTACAGACTGTTTATGGAGGAAATGAAAATCAAATATCTGTCCTTCCTTTCTCTTCCTGACCCGAATCTCTATGGAGAGAGCAGGTGGAAAATTGTGTGAGATGACACTTGTTTAATTCACTTTTTTTGGCATTAAAATATTTTAAGTTTGTAAAAAGGACGTATTGCTAGTCTTGCCACATGCTTGGAATTTAAGCAGCATGATAAAAACCTCAGAACATATCACTTAGTATAGCAATTTTTGTTCATGCATCTGTTAGAATCCATTTAAGATCCAGGGCTTAGTTACTTAACAAAACTCCTGAAAGCACAGTTGAGGATATTGTTCCCAGGTATTGCTGGAGGAAGATGAACCTGAATTCACACTAGTAATTTTTTCTGTTCTCTCTACTTATCTTATTTCTGAAAACCAAATCCAAGATAATTTCCTCTCGTCTGATAGAAATTGTTACCCCTCTGTATTTTTCCTTTCATTGATATTGACATTCTAGGGAGACATTTCATTGATGTTGCTGACTCCCTCAGTTACTCACGGAGAGACTGCCTTTTCTTCTTAAAAAAACCCAAAGCCAACTACAAAACAACCTTCTGATCTACACTTTTTCCAGTTCCTCTAATTTGCTGAAGAATGTATTGGCTTTCTTTTTGTGTGAAACTATGTTTGCTAAATATTTTCTTACTGGTTTTTATGTTTAATTGTCAAAGGTTTGTTGTGGTTTTTTTTGGTAGACAGGTCTCTTTTGCATTCAAATCCTTAGATTTTTATACACTTGGTACAATAGTGACAGAAGGCAGTATTAGCCTTCGTTTTAGAAGTTCTGCTCCACAGGCATCTACCATCTCAGAGAAGCTATCCTCTTTTTCCTACCATAGAGGCTACCCTGTTGGAGCTTCTACAATAGCAGGGGTTGGGAACAAGAGGTAGAGAGACATGAATGCAGTTTGTCTAAGCTTCTGCTGTTCAGGATATCAGCCTCCCAAAAGTCTTCAGGATATTTTTTTGCTTGAAGCAGTAGAGGAAGTACCACATGTTGTTGTTACTAACTAAATCGACCAAAGGTAGCTGCTAAATTAAAACAGATTATTTAAATACTGATTTTTACTTTTTTTTTTTTTTATTTTTAATAATGCAATTAAAGTTATGTATTAAATTAATTTCTTCGTATATTCTCTGTCTATACTGAATGTCAGTTATCTGAGTTTTGCATTACATGAATGAAGATAGCAGCAAAATAAATGTAAATACTTTGTGCTTCTGGATGATACTGAAGTTACAAAACAAATCCATTATCAGCATTTATCAGACTTGCCTGTTCATTTTGTAATCTATTGACTTGTCCTTCACTTCTGATTTGTGGCTGTGGAATGCAGTGCTGGATGTCTAGAGCTGTGTGCATTTTCAATTACAGTTCTTCTGCCTTGCAGTTCACTTACTATAGTAATTTTCATTAACTTTTTAATCTTCCAGCATACATGCTACAGAAGAAAGGAAACAAAAATCTGGCCTAGTTAGTACCATTTCCTGGCAGTGTCAGAAGCGTAACATGCTAAATATTGTTCATGTTGCTTATTATTTTGGGATCTTTGCTATGAATAGCTTGCATAGTACTTTGAAGAAACAGAGGAACTAGATAAACTGTTCCTTGTTGAACCCACACCCCTTTCTTTCTTCTAAGATAATTTTTATTACAATATTCATATTACAGAGGGGACTGTTGTCCAAAATTCAGCTGTAGCGATGGTGCCCTAAAACTCAGGGGCCTCCAGAGAGGAACAGGGAGGCAGCAAGGAAAGGAGCCATGCAATTGAGGGGGCATAAGTGTTGATACAGGTCTTCAATTATCAGATCCAACAGTGATGAAATTGGTTGGGATAAAAGGAAAGATAAGAGCATAATTACTTTAGTTAATGGTGGGAAATTAAGACTTAGAATTTTTAATAAAGCTTTAGAACATTTTCTGCTTCCTTTTAATTTCTGGGGTTTTTTATGTTTGCAGTCTTCTTTTCGCATTGCATCTTATGCCTGTTTGTTCACAATGTTATAGTTTCTTGTTATAGATGCCCACATTTGAGATGCTTTGGTTCTCTATCTTCTAACTATTACTGAATGAAATAAATAATAGGAGTTAGGAATAAGAAATAAAAAATCATTGTACAATTTTTGGTTGTAATAAATTCAATATATTTACTAAATTTCTCACTAACCCCCCTCAAAATATTTCCTGTAACATATTGTTATTGTAGGGGATTGAGTGAAAACAGAACCTTCATCTTGTACTGGTTTGAATTTGCACAACTGGTAACAAAGAAAATCAGTTTTTTTCTTCTAGGATGACAAAACGAGGTAGTTGGTTTAGACACTAGATACGAAGTCTTTTGTGGTACTTAAGAATAGTTACCAGGGGAGAATTACATTCTATAAGTGTCTCATAAATAAAACTCACAGGCATCTCTAGTATTTACTAGGATAGTTAAGCTAACAAACCTTAACTGTGGAACATTTGGAGTATCCAGAGTTCAAATGACAACCTTACAGTTCTTCTTCTCTGCAGAGATTAACAGTTTTATGGCTGTTTGAGAGGGCAAGAATCACACAGTAATTACAGCAAGTTTATTCTGCATTTACACTATAGAATTGTTCTGGTAATTACACTTTTCTAATTGCTTTAATGCCAATAAGGATCCAGAAATGTACATCATTATTGATACTGAAAGTGTGGTTTAGCGAAGATTCCCCAACTGTTCTTTGCAGGCCAAGATACTCTGTGAGGAGCTTTGCTGTAATAAAGAAAGACTATAGAATGTCAGAACCTCTTTTCATTGTTTCTTTAGAATTTTTTTCTTTAAGAATTCAGTGACATTAACCTGACCTTGATTCCATTCTAGTTAAGAAACAGATGAAAAGCATGCTTTAGAGGAGAAGGAAAAATACCTAAAATGTATGTCACAAATTAGTAAAAGTATTCTTAAACTGTTTGGTTCTTGGTTCTGTTTTACTCTGAATAGGAATATTGACAAACTTGTGAGGGTAGCAGGAGCTCTTTAAGAAAGACAAATCACTTCCATATTACAAAATGAGAGTCATAAGAAGCTTGGAAACAAGAGCCCAGAGCAAATGGGAAAGCTGATTTCCATTGAGAACCATTCTTGCTTATTATCATTACATCTAATTTTGCTCTCCCAGCTAGGAATAACTTTTTTCTTGAGTCTCTGGAGGGGAGGGGTAACTAAAATTTTAAGTGAACCTTGAAAGAATAGCTGCTCTCATTATTCACATGTGGTTTTCTGAACCATCACAGGGGCATCTGTATTGTGCTTGTCCAGGTGGGTTTGTTCCCTTCTTAGAGTTATGTAAAGATGTAGGTCACATACTTACTGGTGTGTTGGGGTGGTTTTTGTTAATGTTTTGGGTTGGGGGTTTTGTGGTACTTGAAAATTATCACGTTGTGCACTTTACCCACTGCCAGCAAGGTTTTACTGACCTGTTTGGACATCACTAGGAATTTTGGGCATCAGAAGGAATTTCTTCACAGAAAGTGTTATTAAAATTGGAATGGACTGCCCAGGGAAGTCATGGAATCATGATCCCTGGAGGTGTTTAAGGAAAGCCTGGCCGTGACACTCAGTGCCGTGGTTTAGTTGAGAAGGTGGTGTTTGGTCATAGATTGGACTTGATCTCAAGGTTCTTTTCCAGCCTAATAGATTCTGTGATTCTGTTCTCCTAGCTTAAATTTTTGAATCCAAACCTTGTGAGCAATTTTTGTTTCTCCCTATGTTCCTCTTTGCCATTACCATTTTTATTTGAAAAGTGAATTGTTCTCATCAATGGAGATACTCATTCTGTAACTCCTACAAATTTTCTAAGGAGGAGATACCCTTAAAGCATCAACCAAGACACATTGGAGGAACAATCCTGTATGACAGTTTCCATTTCTAGATACATCAGTAATTACTGCATAATGCTAAATAAATTTATCTAGCTAAATGCTAGATACCTTATCATACACTATTTCCTGTAATACCACAAAGTTGCCTGAAATAAAGATAATTCTTTGTCACCAGTAGAATAGCAAGTGTCTGTTGCAAGTATTATATTGCTGGATATTTACTAAATATTCTGAAGGTACTGACTTAAGATACTGTTTGTTTCTCAAGGCTCTTCTCAAAAGAAAAATAGGTCTGTTTCTGGAAAAAAAACCCCACCTCTTAAGAAAGTGTAAAATTTTTTAAATTAATCACTTTTGATAGAAAACCTTGTTCAGGGGTTTGGATGATAATAATGCTGGCACTAATCTTTGATTCTCCTTCAGAGCACTGTAAATCCAGCTTCTCATTGGAAAATGTGCATTTTTTTCTTCCTTATGATACTCTTGGAAAGCTTTATGGGTAATACAAAGACATGCATCAAATTAGATGATTTTTAAAAACAGCTGAGAAACATGTTTTTAAAAAGAGAAAAAATGAATAATTTAATTTAGAGAATAATTTTATACTTTATTAGTTTCAAAATAACATATTGTTGTCAGAGCACAATTAGTATCTGGTGGCCAGCTACTATGCATATTTACATAGTGTTTCTTTTATCCCTTTTCTTTTGGATTGCAAACCAAGAATGCAGAAGACACCTTGCTTATTTGAATTAAATTTTATTGCCATACCTTATGCAATTTTTACTGATTTTTTGACTCTGTGATGTATGGTGAAATGTAAATCAGTGATCTTCTCGGTCCATTCAATTAACATTTCTCATAACAGGATTGTGTGTCATAGCATTTGGCAGTGCTTAGTTTAGCTAATGTCCAGATAATATGCTATGAATGGATTGCATTCTGGATAAATAAGTTAGGCATTTAAGTAGAAACCAGCGTGACTAATGTGGAATATCAAATTCTCTAGGACTTGCAGTTCTATATATGCTTGAAGAATGCATGCATAAACCATAAGCCATTTCATAACCTTGACCTCGGCTTCATCACATCATTTTGTGCTGGTGTTTGCATTGGAAGCAGTGTGGGTGACCTCAGCGTCGATGGGTGACTGATGTCCTCTACCAGAGTGTCCAGTTCTTCACCACATTCCCTGAAAGCCTGCTGGGAAGGTTGGCTTCAGCATGGCCTTTTCACTCATGTGTGCCCTCCAGCATAGGAATGAAATACATCTTAGCCCTTTTAAAGGATATCTTCATGTTTTGGAAGTACAAAAACATGTCTAGTTTGAGAGGATCTTGCGCAGGGGTTCAACATCTAAATATCACTGCAGGAATGCTCAGAAACAGCCCTGCATAGCAAAGGGCAATGACTGCCTGTGATGACTGCACTAGGCAGAACTGAAAAATTCTTCAGGACAGGAACTTTTTTCTTCATATAGATAAGTAATATAAAATGGAACTTGTTATAAATTAAAAAGTGAATGCAAGCTTTTTAAGATAATTAAAAATAACTTTTCATGGGAGAGATTGTAGCAAATTAAATGTGAAACTGCAATAGAAAATCTAGACTCCTTTTCCATTTATGTTGTGAACTGATCTTGTCGTATTAGGTCAAGACCTTCTCATGAGTGGTTGAGTAAACTGAGACCCAAAGACCATTGGAATTAAGATCAGATTATGGCATTTGTAAAACTGACCTGACACTTTTCTTACTTACCTGTACTATGTTTATCTCAACCATTTTGGGCTTTTCTTTATGATGATACTGTTTTGACTATTCAAATAGTATCATAACTTATTAAGACTATTAAGAACTTCACTGACAGTATGCAGAGGTTGAGTTTGATAAAATGATGCTTTCACAGTAAAATAATTCTAATGTAATTCATCCTTCCTTACTGCAGTCTTGCTTTGAGATATAGAGTGGGACTTGAGAGTTAGCAAAGCTGGTCCGTGCTCTTTCACTGTCAGTACATGATATCTGCTGTGTACAGAGAGGGTTTTATTTTCTGCCCATTTTGCACCATTCTAACAAATGTAAGGTTCATGGCAGAAAAAAAACCCAAGATGCTTTGTTCTCGCTCTGACTGTTTTTCCCCTCTTTGAAGTTAGTTTTGCCACGCGATGGTCTAATTTGCATTGTAAATTGTGTTCACCCAGCTTGGGGGACAATTAAGATATAAACAGGTGTTCATAAAAGTATAATTTGCCAATCAAAATAAACATTAGATTCTAGGGATTTCTGATTATCATCTGAATGATGGGAATAGGACAGTGAGCGAAGGATCATTTTTCCCTGAAATGTGGGAGGGGAGGGAGGCAGAAAGGTCTTTGAAGATCGAGTTTAATTGATTCCTAGATGTAACCCTGGTTTTCATCTGGGGTTTTCTGGCTCTCCTTCAGAATATGGGAATGATGTAATACAAGCAAATACCAGCACCTCAATAAATGATCCATAAGTTATTTTTTTCAAGAGGGAAGGTAATAAATTCATACAGAGCAGAAATTAAGAGAAGTTTTTAAGTTTACAGCAGCAACAAATTTCAGGACTCACCTGAAGTGTTGTGGGGCATTCTTTCAGATAAGTATTAACATAAATAAATGTTCTGTGTGTTTGGCAGTGTTCTTAGCAAGAGAATAATGTCTATACCAGAAGATGTGTATGATTTTTGTTCTGATGCATACCTTGGGTCCTGGAAAGGAGGACTTCTCTCAAAGTGTTATCAATGAGCAGCCATAGAAGCTAATACCTCTTAAAGTTAGAGTTGATGATTTTCATCTTGGAGATAACTATGCTGATTAGAAAATAAAAGTACAAGAGACTTTAGTGTTTTTCCTGATCTTACAGACTTACAGTAATTTTGCCCATGGTTTTTTGCTCACAGCTTGGAAAGCTGGAGTAGAAGAACTCTGCAGGCTATCTTTCTGACTTCTCTGAGATACCAGAATCAGTAAGGAAACCCAAAAGAAATCTTCTCTATCAGCTCTTGCCTCTGCTGTTGCCTGTAGCTTTCTGAAGAGCTGTTAACTGTCTAAAAATGGAGAACTGAAAAAAAGAAAGCCAGGGAAAATAAAAAAATATCTGTAAACTGTAGCTGTAGGAATTGTGTAGTAATAGACATACCAGTATTACAGTGTCACAGACAATATCACTCCTCTTTTGTATTGGATTATAACCAGTAAGGTTAATAGCTGCATGTAGCAGTCTTTCCTTTTAATAAACTTCTTAACCTTCGGAAATTTTACATCATTGTCCTGTGACATGATAGTAACAGATCTCGGGACGTTTATCTTAAGCCTTAGGTTTCAAATCACTGTGAGCAGGAGCAAAAGCTTCCAAGTGAGGGTCTGTCTCAGAGCCTGCAGCACCACTGACCCTGGTGTCCCAGCAGGCTGTGGAGGAGCACGTGTCCTCCACCACCCCAGACAAGTGCTGGCTGTGACACAGGCTGGTGAGATTATTTGCGTCCTTGATGACTCATTGTTGGCAGGTTAACAGAAGGTTTAGCATTGGTTTATCTGTCAACCCATGAAATGTTGGGTTGTGTAAGGAATAACTAGTAGTCAGGTTGCATTCAAGTCAAAGCCAGTCTGTTCTTTGGGAAGGAGATGGAGTTTCTTTTCCCTGGCTAAATACTCAGGGCAAGAAAAGAAAGCACCCACCACCACCCCACTACCCAAAATGTTCTTCTATCAGACAGCAACGCCCTCAGGTTCTCTGGAACAGCCATGATCTGTGACATTCAACTTCAGCACAGGTCAGATCTTGAGCAGCACAACACCCCTAAAAAGCATGGATGCAAGTGACTGATTTGACTGGATCCATTTTACTCTTACGATCAGGTGAATACCAAATTAGTGTTTAAAGCTTTCAGTGCCCTTCCTTCCCTAATAGCTGCGTAAGCTTTGTATTTTTCTGGGTGCATGTTGAGTGTGAGAGGTTGAAAGGAAGAAGTCAGGACTTCGTCGGAGTCAGGAATTCCTGTCTGTGTTCGTGGCTCCGACAGGACTTATTAGGCACTTTCAAACATATTAATGAATATTTCTGTATGTGTCCTGATACAAAGTAGAAATCCTTATAACAAACATCTTGGTCCTAGAAATCACAGAATCATTGAGTGGTTTGGGTTGGAAGGGACCTTAAAGCTCATCTAGTTACAACTCCCCTGCCATGGGCAGGGACACCTTTCACTAGACCAGGTTGCTCAGAGCCTGTTGTCAGGAACATCATTATGGGTGCCTAATATGAGAGGTATCAGTTTGTATAGGATTTTATTGCTATAAATAGTAAAACAAATTATATTTGATTTCTAGAGGCAGAGTAAATAGATTTTTCTTTGTTCTTAAAAGGGTAAAAGTGTCAGGATAAACACTTAGTAAGGTCATATTGGTAGGTCAGGATCAAAGCTTGCAAGCCTATTGGGTCCAACATTATTCTCTAAACTGTGTTGACTACTTCTGTATGGCAAGTTTTTAAAGAACATATTTGGCACTGCATGTATTTCCCTCGTATAATAGAACTTACCAGCCAGTCATGCAATTCTATTTCACACTGGAAAGCAACATCATTAATTCTTTGAAATAACTGGGGTAGGGGAGTTCTTAATAGTGAAAATCGGGCCTTTCCTGGACAACTTCTGGAAAGGCACGGGGGGAAAAAAAGATGGAGCTTCATCAGTTTATGAAAATAATTGTATGAAGTAATTTCCCCTAAACAGGACGGAATGTAATGACAAAAAGTCCCAAGAGCCTTATGGGTTTCATAAATGCGGAGTAATGTTGGGTAGCCTGCCTGGGTTCCAGAAGCATTTGGACAACGCTCTCGGGCACATGGTGTGACTCTTGGGGTGTTCTGTGCAGGGCCAGGAGTTGGACTTGATGATCCTAGTTTCCCTTCCAATTCAGCTTATTCTGCAATTCTGTGATCTCAGTAATCATTACAAAAAGTCTTATTTTTCTTTTAGCCTTAATTCTGGTCAACCTGAGCCAAAGAATTATATCAACATGTATTAAAAACTGCTATTTTACATCCACCTAACTGAACTCTGAAACTGCTTTTATTTATTTGTTTGTTTGTTTTGTTTCCCTTTATTAGTAGGTCCTTGTTGTTCTAAGTACAAAGCCAGAGCTGCCTGGTTTGTAGTGTGTAAATTTGTGTTCTTCTGTTCTCTTTAGATAAATACAGGGCACCGGGCACAGTTGACTGTATCAAGCACAGAGGTGGGAAATCAAAGGAGTCAGACTTTGGAAAGCAGCCCTTTCATGTCAGACCTCCTGAGCGACGTCCCCTTTGCCCTCGCACCACATGTGTTAGCGGTGCAGGGCACCCGCAGTGACGTTCCTGACCGGCTGCTCACCTATGACATCAACGATAATTTATCAAGATTTTGGTATGACTTTACACTTGAAAATTCAGTGCTCTGTGATCCGTAATGTCTTCTTTATATTTTTGTGCCTCTGTCAAGGAACCAGTCTTAAAGGGAAGATAAAGACTTACTTTAATTGACTTAATATTTTGGGGGCCTGCTACTGTTATATCAAATGGATTATTATTCACAACTGTGATCTATTTCTTAGCTTTAACTGAACTATAACTCAGTACGTTAAATATTCAATTTATTTCCAAAGAAATCAAGCAAAAGTGTTTCAGCCTCAGTCGGAGACTGGCCGCTGGTATCTACTTCCAGTAGGTAGGCTGCAGACACAAACATTTCATGACTTTAAGAGGAAGTCTATGTCTCAACTGTTTTGTTATTTCAATTAGTTACAAAACACATAGATCCCATTACACATATTAAGATCACCTCTTGATTTTGTGCAGATAGAAACTAATATTAACACTGAAGCAATGCTGCTCTGCCCTCCTGGACAGACAGCTTTTCAGTGAAACCAAGTTTTAAAACTCAGTGTTAATTACAAGCCCTTAAGTAATGATAAAGACTAAGTAGAATTGGTTAAACTTACCAATTTCAAAGTGGAAATCAGTTGCTTCCTTCCCTTTTCCAGTAGATGGTATTTTGTCCATCTCATTTTGTGCCTGCCTGGAGATGTTGTCCCCGCCTGCCTGTTGGCTGCTGTTTGTTCTCATTACCACATGTGTTCCTGATTTATATACAGATCAGCTTTTCCATTTTAACCTCTTTGCCCCCTGAAGAAGGAAATCTCAGGACACGTACTTTTAATGGTCACACCCTTCTTTTTTTAATTTGTGTGCCAGAGGTACAGATGGCAATGTTTAACAACAGGAAAACATTACATTGTTTCTTATCCAACTAAATTAAACTGCTAAATACCTAAACATGCGTTCTCACAGACCACTGTGTCCCCACTCACAAGCTTTGAGCCTGTTTTTACTGACTAAGACCAGAGCTGCTGTTCCACCAGCAACAGCTCTCTGATGTCACATCACAATTTGCTATGAATAATGATCTGTGGCACACACTTGTTTTCTCTCTTGGGGTACAATATATGTATTGTGCTAAATGTTAGTAGATATTTTCCTATTTTTTAATGCTCTGTGGTAGCTTAAAGTACATATATTTTCAGACTTGGATCGTCTTACAGTACTTGAGACAAATACTGTAAAATGATGAAGAAATTACATTGTGAATATGTCTTAGGCTGTTAAATAGTCATGGTTTAGATTTTTTAAATGTGTGTATTTAATATTTTTGACAGCTATGTTCTTAAATGTTTTGAAGTTATTGTTTCAAGGGGAGTATCTGTACTGCACGCCAATAAAAAGAAGCAAAGTAATAATGAATTATTTTTATATGTGAGAGTTATTACGTGGTTTCACCTATATTGTTTACTACAGCTCTGACCAATCAGCTTTCATGGGAACTTGAACTTGGAAATTTAGTTTGAAAATCTTTTCAGTGTCATTTAAAAATTGGTGTCCTTCTAATAAAATGTATCACACTCTCATCTGATGGATTCTGTGTGTTGTGTTGGTGACTTGCAGTAGTTTAGGTGGCATCCATGACACTGCTTGAAGAATATTGTGGCTGGGAGCTGGTAAGTACTCAGGCCTCCTAGAAGGAAGAATTAATTTTAAGAAGTTGTTCAGAACTGTTTTGTTTTCCAAATTTGTTTTTTAGTTTACACATACCCAAAGCACTAAAATAATTTTAGTGATTATTTTATATCCAACAGTTAAAAATTTGGTCAGTCTACAAATAGGGTGTTTCCATTCAAGTTGTCCATTTTGAGTCTGAAATGTTTCTGCAGCTCAGCTGGTCTAGAAGCAGAGCTGTAAAGCTCTGTTGAAGACCAAACAAACTCACAATACTGGTTCTTTCTTTGCTAGCTGACTTGGCATGTAATTTTTTCATTCTTTTTTTGCCTAAAGTCATACAATTTATCTAAAATAATTACATCTTGTCAGATTTGAGGTCTGTTGCACTCACAGCTGTCCTTTTAAAAGGAAAGGAGCAGCAAAGGAGAATAGGGAGGAGGTTGTATTCACCATGATGAGAAATGTGGAGGGTAGGTTCAAACATTTGGCCTTCATCCTTAATAGTCTTCTGTAAAGGGTAAAATTTACACCCAGCCAACCACCACTAATGAGCAAGGGTACTGGGAATGTGTCTCCTGACTGTCCTCTTTAGCAAAAGCTGGGGCCCAAACCTCTCCCTTGCTGCTGGTTGTCCCTAAAATTGGATTGATGCCTTATGGCATGTGTTCAAAGGTAAATCAAAGAACAACTGCATCCAAAGCAGCCCGACAGAAGGCTGGCTGGGAGGTGGTCCCTACAGACAACTCCCTGGTGACAAACTCAGAAATGCAACCAGACAAGGCTGTGTCCAGCAGGTCAGTCAAGGCAGTGGTTACAGATCCAGTTTCTGCTGTTTTCTGTAAAGTGTGATCCAAACCCAGATACGACAGTCAGCAAATATACACTTGTGTGGTCACAGAGGAGAGGGTTTCACCCTAAAGCACCTAAAGGAAAAATGCAAAGAGCGTATTCACCACAGCAATTAGAGTATCTCAAAATAACACACAGTTTGTTGCATTTTTAGCTGGAGAAGCTGTTGTGTTCACAGAAGCACTAAAGCAGCCTCCTGGGCAAGACGAGTGGGTTGTCCTGAACAATAGCGTAAAGCTGGAGCCTGAGAAACTGCCCTCCTCTCCACAACCACCCTTTTGTTATGACATGATAATTCATCTTGCTTTGGGTTTGCTCTGCTCAGCCTAGTAAGGAGAGGAACCAGAAGTGCAACTCCTAGGGGTAACTCCTTTCCTTCCTGAGTAACTGTGACTCTTCTACTGATGACAGGGCAATTCCAGATTAACCAGATACCTTGTTGAGGCCAGAGACTGCACAACAACAAAGAGGTAGAATATCCTCTGTAAATACCAAAGGTAGACTCCTATTTGGTGCTGTAGGAAGACAAATGTTTAGTAAGCCAAGCTGAGTTTGTTCAGCCTACCCTACCTGAGATTGTTTGTTCAGTTGCTGTGCTGCAAATTTTCATCAACATTAAGCTTGGCTTTCTGTAATGAGCTCATGAAGTTAGAAAGCATGTGTGTTAGGCCTGACTTCTTCCCATCAATATGTAAAATTTCTTAAACTAAGAAAAAAAATTTAACTCCTTGTATCTTCCATTGAAACCGTGTTTTTATTTTACCAGTAGATATTTATGTCCTTTGAGTCTCCTAGAGAACTACCACCTCTTTCTTTTCAATGTCCTTCTGAGAGATGAACTCCAACAGACCCTTTCTTAGCTGTCCTGCCTGAATTACAGCCATGGAAACTGAATGAAGTGCAGGTGGTAAGAATATGATTGCACTATCATACTGGTGATCTGAATCAGGACATGAATCAGTATCATGTCCCATGGTCTTTTTTGTGTACATGTAGTAGACAGCACAATAGTGCCTAATGCCTCTGTACATTAACATAAGTAATGGAAAAGTAACAGTGGATCACATACTCCTTTGAATATTTTGGAACAGATATTTCTCTTCAGTCTGCAGCCTTCCATGCAGTATTCTTTCTAAATTGTGTTTTAAACAATCAGTGAATATTCAATTAAAGTTCACTTTCTGATGCAGTATCAGAGTAGCTCAAAGAGCTTTGTTCTATCACAGCTCAGTGTTTTCTCCTTTCTGCAGAAGTCTGGCTCTATGGTTCATAAAATAAACTAGAAGTTATAAAGCTTTCAGCAGGTTATGATGAGATGTTGGAGAAGCCTTTTTTAAATTCCGTAGAAAAAGAGAGTATCGAGTGGTGGAAGTGGAAGTTACGGTGACCCCAGAAGGATGCAGCAGCTGTAGACCAGAGACAAGAGAGGGCTTAGTTGTGCCAGCCAATTCAATTCACTTTTCCTTGCTGCAAAGATAAAATAAACTCTTGAGATCAAAGATCTAATTTACAAGGCTGTCCTCTCAAGTCAGTTGACACATGTACTTCAATAACAGAACATGAAAGAAACTGCTCACAAGCAAACAAAAAAAAAAGATGAGCCTTGATTATAAACATCCTTCATCCAACTCTTTGTGGCTATCAGCATTATGGTTAGAGTAGCCTCTCACATCCAACTGTTCATGTAAGTGTTCTGGGAGGTCAGCTTTGAGCATCCATCTAAATCTCACTGGAAAAGAAGCAGATGGGCTCAGAAATAAAGCTCCAGGTGAAATAGTACATCACAGAGAGACAGGAATTACTTATTTAAAGCATCTGATACTGGTAGAACTTCAGTCTGACCACTGTGTCAGCCTTTTTATGAGGAGTTCTGCTATTTGTCTGTTTTCCTTAAGAAAATGAAGCAACATGATGTATTGTGAGCTGTAGTGTAATTTCCCTTTTCAGCTGTTTTCAACAACTACTGGTGCATTTGCTTGGTTTATTCTGCTCTTAAAGACACTTCTAGATTCCTGCATTTTGTTCCTTTAGATTCCTCTGATTTTGTATATAGTATGTTTAGATAGGGCTTATGTTGAAGATTTAATATTTGTTTTATCAATTGATTCAAAGGGTCTTTTTGTTGTTATTATTTGACTTTTATGTCTTCTGCAGTTTGGCTAGTTCTCCTTCAGCTGTCTCTCAAATAAAAAACATTTACACTTCTCCCTCTATTTGTTAGGGTGGAATAGAACATATGCATTAAATTTATCCCAGAAATGACTGTTGAATTTTATTTCAAGTAATATTACAGTACTTGCAGGTATTACATATTAATCATAGTATAATTATGGCTAAAATTGCACACATGGGGTAATGTTCTATATCTTTTAATGTAGTTCAATTCAAGTTGTAATTCAACTGTAATTCAACTTCTGTTTTGGGGGCAAAGTAGGAAGGTGTCATAATGGCAATTGATAGTGAATTAATAGAGGAATTCAAAACTTTCTTTGTAACAGATGTAGTTTGCAGTATATGCACCTACCCAATGGTCAGGTTAAAATAACTGCTTGAAAACTAGAAATTGCCATCAGGTTATAAAATAGCATCAATTAAGAGACTATTGATTGAGAAATTGAAATAGCATTTTGCCGTAGATGTCTCAAATGCTTTACAGTACAAGTCAGTATAAAGATTCATCTTGAATCTTAATATCATACATTGAAGACAAATTTTAATCCTAGGACAGCTGTAAAAAATAGGGTGAATGAACAAAGACAGCTGACACATTTTTGTTTACTTAGAGGCTAGCTAGCTGAATTATTTCATGTTGCAGTTATTCCCACAAGAAATTTTGTATAGCTATTGATTTGTACAAGTCTGAGAGCAACTTTAGGAATAAAGCCTTTTTCCAGTTTTTGTCCGAAACTGTTCACCTTCACATTTAAGACTTCTGAGCCTTCTAAGCTAACCCTCTTTACCACCACCTCCGATGGCTGTCTCTTCTCCTGAAGAAAGCTGCACCCTGTTTTAGAAATGTCAGTATGTGGGAGATACTCTGCTCCATCCAGCTGGGACTGAGAGATGACTTCTGGCATGGAACATATCCCGGTAGACAGACATCTCTAGGGTGGTAGTCCTTAAAGAAAATGATGTTGTACATAGATACCCTGTGGGTAAAAAGCAATGCTGACCTGACCCACTTCCACTCCTGTCTCCTTCATGACCAGCCACATGATCACAGATACCTGACACAGCTCCTCTAAGCATGAGAGATGCTGCTGAAGTCAAACTCTGTCTTGTTGAAGAATAATTTGCCTTTTTTTAACCTGAGCAAATTCATCTTCTGGTGATCTGCCAGTCTTAGCAGTTTGCCTATGCCATTTCACCCTGCCTAGACCAGAAGGGGAGATTTCAGATGTGATGCTGAAGGCTATCTGCTAGAATAGGAAGTCATCCCAAGACTGATCTGTTCACCACAGGCATCAAAAAGATGTCAGATAAGATTTGCTCTGCAAGGGTCTCCTGTACCAATGGAAGTCTCCGGCTGTTGATAAGACTACATGCACAGTGTCTCAAAAAATCACCTTTTGGTATTAGATTGAGTTTTATAGTCTTCATGGCACAGAGCAAAAAAAGTGTTCCCAGTGTGTCCTTGGCAACAGCAGCTTAGATGTATGAAGATTATTTCCTCCTATATAGTTTGGAAGAATAAAAGTCACCTAGTACACCCTTCTTAAACAGATGAGGTAACTCAACTGAAGGATAAAATCTTACTTGGAAATTTTCAAATAGGTTATTCTGTTTTTAGATAAATTGCAATTAACCGAACAAGGCCTTTCTGGCACCTTCTGCCTCATCTTGCTTCAAAGAGTTATTCTGGCTTGTGCACAAACTAATATTCTGCTCCCCCAAAGAAACTATGAAGATAACACTGAAAAAATTCTCCTTTGAAACATCATCCTCTTCTGATGTATCACTGTAGCCTGGAGATCACTTCTGATAGTATCACTGTACTCTGGAGATCATGACCCAGTCTCCCAGTCTCCATTTTTCAGTCTCCAAGAAATGAGTGCGCTCTATTTTAGGATTTACTCTGAAAGTGTTATCAAAGCAGGTAATCTGTACAAAACAATCTCTCCAAACTGGACCAGTGTAGGCATTGCCAGAGCAATACAAGAGGTGAGAAGGCATCCCCACAGTGAGATTTAGAGTAGAGCACTGGTGACATCAGAAATGAGGATATACTAAGCTTTTGATCTGAGAGGAAAAAAAAGAGGTGGCAATTTGGCACTCTGTTCTTATATTTAAAAATATCAAGGATCTACTTTGCAATAGCTGCCAGAAATACTTCTGAGAACACAGTAACAAAGCAACGCTTGGCTTGCTCTATTTACCTTTTCCCCTTGTATGTATCTATAGATCATAAAAGTCCTCTGACCTAAAGAAAGCTTCTTCCACAGTGTTTATTACATTATTAAGATGATGAAATTTGAGGTAAACAGAGAAGAGGAATGATTCTTATCTGAGGATTTCCTCCCTTGAGCCTTTTGTCCCAGATACATCCAGCCTGGCCTTATTGGTGCCTTTCCTAAGTGCCTGATGGTGTGCTGGCTCAGGCCAGGCCAGAAAGTCTGAGCAGGGACTTTCTCAGACACACATCTCTCTTCTCTGCTTTCTCCACGCTGATGTGCTTAATTACAATCCCAGTCATCCTAGTTTCCATCTGCTGGGAGGAGAGATGGGAAAGAGGAGCTCTTTGTCCACAATTAAGATGAGAATAACCCTCTGGCTTGTCCTCTCTTCCTTTGGCTGTCTATGCAGGGAGCCAGCTGCTGCCAGAGACAGCTCCAGCAGCATGCCTGGAACAGGACGAAGTTATCTGTCTCAGCTTTTTTGTCCTTCTTCTTTCCCTATGAATTATGTCTGCAGAGATCAGAACTGTCACTAGCAGTGGAAGGCTGCATTACAAATGGGAATTCATTTACTTTTAAATAAGTATTTTGATTTGTTCAAAGTGTTTAAGACCTGGTGATGTGGTCTGGGGAAGATTCAGTGGGCTGTTTCTTTGCTCCAGATATAATGAAAGAGCTGGTCTGTTGCCAGCCGTGGAGGAGGGAGGAGGAGGAAATTAGAATATGCAGCATTTAAGGAAAAAGTCAGATAAAAATAAAACTTAATTCTGTAGATACAGTTTTACTCATGAATTGAACTGCAGTTCAGAGAAGGGAGATGTAGAGGAAGTTAATTTATAATGACCACATCCTAAAATGGATTGAGGTGGAATTTAGAACATACTGCTTAGTTGTAGGCCAGCAATCAGAGTTTTTCAATCTGCTGCTTCCTCCAAATGTGTGAAAAAACAGCCTTGTGGGTTCACAAAACTGCTCAGTTGCCAGTTGGTGCCTACTTCTTGCCCTCAGCACAGTGATATTTTATGCACAGACAAAAAAAGCACTTAGAAGGGAAAAGAGAGTTTTATATGAACTTGTATTTCAGCAGTTATATTTTACACCATCATAATTAAGAACAGGATTTGTCCTAAAGATCATATACAGAGAATGTGGATATATATTATGTGTGTGTCTATATATTATGTATATGTCTATAGGTATAGATGGATATACAGGGTGATTGTTCACAAGGAGTGAATTCCACATTGAGTGAGACTTGCCCTAAGTTTCTGCAGAAAAATTTTCTTATGTATTTTAATTCAGATGTCAGAGGCTTCATATGGCTCTGCTGGCTGAAAACCTGTGTTGTTTTGCTGTATCTGCTGTTAATAAGGCAGTCACCAGACAGTCCACATGAAAAAAATACTTTTTTTTTTAATGCCACATAAAAAATAGTACCTGAAATTTTCCCAGTTGTAATTTGTGTGAAGGGGCAAAGGGACTATTTACACAGACAAAGCTGCAGTTTCCAGTCCTGAATCTTTGCTTGTTCTGTGTCAACCATGTGCCTTTAAGAACTGCTCTCTATCCTCATAATTCCTTATTAAAGGCAGCAATCTAGTTACATATTTAAATATTTTATATTTAATTGAGGGGATTAAATTCACATTTTCAATTTAAAATGTTTTCCCATCTTAGCTACAAAACCTGGTTGTATGTTTTAAAGCTTTATGCAAATGTCAATACTGACTAAATGTGAAAACACATTACTATCTTTTTCTTGTCATTTAAAGACAGACTCATTCTCTAGCAGGCACCAAATTATTTATTCTTTTGACTGCTGCCTCCTCTTCATTCCCCTTCTCTATCCCTTTCCCCATGTTTGACCTTAAGTGTTGTATGTGGAGAAAATCCTCATGATGAAATTGCTGGCAGAATCTGGTAGAGAGCACTGATCCCTTTTGGTAGAGGATCATGTCCAACTCTTTTTCTGTAGTCTAGATTTTCCTTTTTTTTTTAAGTCTAATTGACTTAGATATTTCCAAGTACAAGGCTTGGGGAAACGGAATTGTGCTGACCTCTTCTTTGAAGTAAGATTTAAAAAAGGACAGGGAGAAAGTCTATTAAAACGTGGCTGCCTTCCATGCTTTTTAAAAATGTGCTGTTTGTGTGTGCAATGCCTGCCAAGGACTCTGTCTGCATCTTGTGTGTTCCAGTGAACAGTGCACGCCCTTCAATTGCATCTCATCTCCATTTTCGGGCAACTCCATCTCACCTTTTCTCTGCTCTTAGCACATATTGGAGAATTTCATTGCTACAGTCATCTGTGCCTTTTTCCTAGTGGTTTCAACTCTCAGGCTGCTGGGGCAGCTGAGCCCCAGTGCTGTTGATAGCCCAGATGGGGTGGTACTTGGAGCCAGTGGAATGGATTTTGGGGCAAGAGCTGGATTCATGTTGTCCTGAGGTTGACTTTCTTTTTTAAATCTAGACCATTAAAGCCATTTCATTCTAATCTAAAAGAGCGTGAATATTGCAATGCTAAGCATAGCATGGGAGTTCTGCTGCTTTGTGGGGGAATATTCTCCATGTGGAGTATTTCCAGAAGCTCAGCAAAGGGGCTGTTACCTGGGGCTCCTAAAAGGCAGTCGATGCAGGAGCTGTGCTTTGTAGGCCAGCACAATCTGCTAATTGCCAGCTTCCCTGTCACACACTGGAGCCTGCAGCCCCTCGCTGGGCTCACCTGCTGAGCCTGAAGACAGAGTGGTCATTGATCTCAGTGGAAGCAAGGAGATCAATTGGGAACCAGAAAGTTTTTCTGATTACTAAGGCAAAATTTTGCTCCCGTGACTATGTCCCATTTCCAAGCTCCTGCTGGATCTGAACTCTGCTTCTCATGGACACAGGCTCCTACCTCACAGTTGCTAGTAATTATGCATCTAATTGAGAGGTCAGAAAGACTTACTTCTTCCCCGAGACACACACCCAAATTGTGTCCTGGGTGCATGTCAAGATGAGGCCATGGCATCTGCTGTTTTTAATCCTACTTTGCTTTCATTTATAAGGATTGTGTGCAGGTAGAGGACTTGTTCTGCATTTCATCAAATTCCCACCTGAATCTTCAAAGGTCCAGGCCTTAGGATGCAGCTTTCTGCATCCCAGAGCATCCCTTCCCAAAGTTCACACTCAGTGGCAATCTGATGGCTTTTAATGAGGGGCTCTTCATCCTCGGGGTTAAATCCTCACCTTCCTCCTCTGTTTAAACAGAAGGATATGTATTCCACCTTTATATAGCTGATTATAACTGGCTATAACAAACTGAAGGCTGGTTATAACAAACGGAAGGTTTTAAGAAAAACAACCCAAGAAAGATCATTTGAGTACAGCCTGTTCATAGCCAAATACCATTAGAAAACAAATGTTTCCAGGTGTTGCTCGGAGCAAAGGATGAAGTAAGCCTGATGGCATGGGCAAACAAGTTCTACACGCTTGGGTTCACCACAGCAACCCTGCAGCTCCCTCCGTGCCTCAGGCAGAGCAGGGCA
Source organism: Erpornis zantholeuca (assembly GCA_013400515.1). Taxonomy (NCBI): domain Eukaryota; kingdom Metazoa; phylum Chordata; class Aves; order Passeriformes; family Timaliidae; genus Erpornis; species Erpornis zantholeuca. Next base: position 43,589 of record VZTN01009391.1, read on the forward strand.
ATCTCTGCACGTGGTGGAAGTGCCGCTCCTGGGCTGGAGGTGCTTGGCAAACATTCACATCCCACCGGGACCAGTGCCTCTGGGCACTTGGATAGCCAGCAGAGCAAACTTCAGATCAATCTGCTGCTCACTAGGGGAGCTTGGAAGGGTGGACACCGTGTAATTTCTTAACCTGCTGAGCAAGGATGCAATGGGAGCAGTGAATAATGGAATAGCTGGATTTGAAATTCATACAGGAGGGTGGAATCCATGGAGGATGGGAGGTTTTCAGAAAATTCTGAGCCCTATCCATCCTCTTAAATAAAGGTCAGTTTAAGATGGCACTCAGGGTACAACACCTTGTTATTATTTATAGTAATGCTTCTCACTAACCATGTCCATATTACAATGAGTAATGCTGCCCAAGGGGAGTGGATCTGTAGAGTGAAAAGCCCAAGGCTGAAGGCTTAACACCCACTCTTACTCACATTTCTCGTTTAGACTGCTGTTGCTCTTGCCCTAAAGGCTAAATGTCCTCTGGGTTCCACATCACATATTCTGGTTTAGTTTCACCCAAATGCAAACCAGGTTGCAGGCTCCGAGAGGACTTGGTGGTTGAAATGGAAATATGGTAAGTTGGAATTTTCTGGAGAGGAAGTCCTGAGCTGAAATGCTGACATGTACACATCCCTTATGTCTAAACAGGACTTCACTGCAAGAGCTCAGCAAGCTCAGACTCGAGCTCAGGAGATGCTGAAGTTGTTCTTATGAAATCATAAACCAGGGATTTATTACGGCAATTACATAATAATTATGTAATTGCTACAAAAGTGGGATTTGTCATAAAATCAGTTATCCTCTTAGCTTCTCAATGCAGATCAGATAACAATACTTTTATTCAAGAATATTATCTAGTTTCCTACATTAATTCGTTCTCTGGATATAATGAAACACTATAATAAATTACTCTGAAAATGCTCTTATTTCTCTATACTTTGCCTTATATACATGTAAATGTTCTGGAGATGTTGCATTTTTATTTTTTTTACAATTTTTTAAAATTACTATTCCAAATTGAAACAAACTCAACATGGAGTGAAACATAAAACCGGTCACTTCTCAGTTTACAGTAATTAAAACTATAAAATAATGTAATGTCTTTTCCACATTTAATATTAATTTTTGGCAAGGTAATTTTGAAAACAAACTAAAACAAAAAAAAGTGCTATTTTAAAATTTTAAGCTATTTTTAATGACAAACTACTCTTTTCCTTACAAGTCAAAAGTTACCAGAATCGTTAAGCATGTGAAGAGTTTAAATTTTGATGGTTATTGACTTTCCAGTGGAAAATATTCTCAGTAAAACTGATTAGTTGCTTCTTTAAAAGCAAGGAGGAAGATAAACAATATTTGGTTGGAAAATGTCTTAGCTATCCAAAAGGAAAAGCAAGTATAAAGTTTTAAAACCTCCTCCAGGTTCTTCACCATCACTATCTGAGATAATCTTGTAATTTTGACTGCCATCATTTGTGAGCTTTGCAACAGGGATGTTTTTAACTGAAAAAAGAATTAGGAATGTGAATTGTGGTTTGTGTATAATACACATGCTTTCATAACTTTTTCCTAATCCCACCATGAGATGTAACACAGCCTGGCAGTGCCTGCTAAGGGTTTTGGTCCAAAGAAGAAGCACTTTTCACAGCCTTCAGAGGTAACTCTATGGACTCCTATATTGATATATGCAGCTTTATATGACTCCCATATTTATATGGCTTCTCTACTGAGGAGCTTTATATTTCTCCTGTAAATAGTCATCTCCCCTAATCCATACTGTATGGAACAATTTGAAAATAACACTATTAATGGGAAGGCAGTCACCCACAGAAAGTATAATCACATTTGATTTTAGAAAATAATAATAAACTGAGAATGCTGCCTGGATTTCACTTGCCTATTTTCCTTTTACGAAAGGATATTTGGGCTATGGATAATTTATAAACAAATAATGGTTACGGGGCTCCTCCAGTTTCATCTTGGCTTCTACGTAATTAAATTTTGTTGCATGTAGTATGCATAGCAGCATGAGGCAGAGTAGGCTGGAAATGTGGCAATCATTACAAAAGACAAAGAGGGTAATTTCCTTTATTTTACAACTTGGCATAAGTGGCAAAGCTGTTTCGTCTTTACATGTGGAGTTGGTGAGAAAAAAGCAACGTTGTACTCAAACCAAGTTCTTGCAAGTAAGAGTGCACTGAAGTTAGTGGTGTGCTGATCTTTAGGTGCTGATCTTTGTCCATGGTGTTGTTATAGACCTTTCTGGAATTTTCCACTTGCTGTCATACTGGGATCTGTGAGAATTCCACCAGCTTGCAAGTCACTCTCTTTTAATATCCCTTTAAAGTAGTGGTAGGTACTCAGCCTTGTACAGTTAAGTTTTTAAACATTTTTTTCCTTCTCGCTGTATGAAAGATCTAGACAACCAACAGGAGTGTTATTATTATTGTTTTAAAAATAAAGCATAAAAATACCTATACATATAAGGCTAAGTACTACCCTAAAACTGAGTTTTCCCACACCCCTACCTCTGTTTTTCAGTTACAGTAATCTCAGACAGTTCTTGGAGCAACAGTGTGGGAAACTTTACAACAACCTGCTGTGAAGTTTACTTTTTTAACAAACATGTTTCGAATACCCTTCTATGTCACCTTTGAACTGACCAGAAGCAGGTTAGTCCTCTTCTAGATACCTTGAGTCCAAGCTGTCTAACTACTTTAAAATGCAAATAGAAATTAGTGGAGGAAGTTTTTGCCTCTTGATTGAAATAACTTTAAAAAAATAAAATCTCTTATTAGTCTCCACGCACTGATTATTCTTTCACTTTTCCTTATCAGGTTCTTTTCCATTTACTTTTAGTTTCCCTATTTCTGGATTCAATTTCCCCTAGCTTCATCTTTGTGGAATATTTATCCTGCCACAAGCTATTCCCCAAGGCCACGGATATCTGCTTTCCAATCTAACTGCAGAGGGAACTGCTCTGAAGGACATGGTCACCTTTTCCATGGCAGCTACCAGAGGGCTCACTGACTGCTCCCTCTCCTTGCATTCCTGCATATTTTCAAACAGTAAGGTACTGCCTGTTAGCCCAGTCAATATTTTAATACTCTCTGGACGCTCTCTTCCCTGTCTATTTCTTAAAAGGCACTTTCAAGATTCCTTCCCAAATAAAGCATGTGAATGACTTTTTTATTCTTTTTCCACTGTAAGTTTACTCCCAAATATGGTATTTTTGGCATGTGTTGTATCTCTCAAGGCTCCTAGTGGAGTGGATACTTACAACTAGGAGGAGATATTAAAAACAAAAATGAGATTTACAAAGAATGTTCTTCGACATAATGCATTTCAGAAAAAGTAGCAAAAATGAAAGCATTTAAATACACAAGAGCCATAAAGTTGTTAAACCAAGATGCTTAGGTACTACTGTAGCCACAGAAGGACCATAAGCAATGAAGATCCACTTTTGGAACACGAAGCATATACAAGACTATAGAAAACAAATCATTCAGCATATGGAAAGATGATTCGTGGATGTTTTTGGCTACAGGAAATCTCAAAAGTTGACAATAGGAGTAACTCCAGAACTGTAGTTAAATGACACTTCCATAAAAAACAGTGAAGCAACAATATAATTCTATCTATGTTTCTACCTAATTGCATCATTCCCCGCCCCGAATGTCTAATTACCTGAAAAATTCCATCTTTAAAAGGAAAACAGTGGCCAAGATTCAAGCTCAAATGAACCCACTAGTGAGAACTGAAAATTGGGGTTTGCAAAGTCAGGTGTTTGGAAAATTACCATGAGATGTATATATTAAAAATTATGAAAAATGGCTTCGGAAATCAGAAAGACTAGTTTTGTCTTCACTCCTTCCTAAAGAAGAATAATAAATTGCAAAATATGCAAGGCTAGATCACATTAGAGAATTCTCATAAATTATATATTACATAGTTGGACATTAAACTGTTAATACAGGAAAGCTTCAGAGTACGGGTTTCCAATTTCCACTTTATGAATTTTTGTCAGCACAGCTTCCTGTGGTCAGATGACGTATCCTGTCAGTGCCAGGCTTTTTTCCCCAAAATACTTAATTGAATTTTAATGACGTGCAGAATCTCACACACCAGTGCTTTGTTGAAAGGCAGTGCTAGAGACCATTCCAATTTTTTGTTCCTGATTGTACCTTTGTGATTTCTTACTGTATTAATTCTTGTAAGCACTTCTAATTTTCTCACCAAAGACTCAGCCACGTGAGCCTTAATTAAAGACATTAGTAGTCATGGAACAATTAACGTAAGTCTTCCACAAAAAGAATTGGTCTGCAGGGAAGAGGAGTTGAACAGTGAGTGTACTGTGTGCTAGCACTTTAGTTACAGAGGCCATGCTGAGAAAACCCAAAATCAAATCAATAACAGTTTGCCTAAAGAAGAAGCTACCATGCTTCATGGACTGAGACACTGAAGTCTTCTTCTTGACTATTATTCTTGATACACAGATGCTGTCCTGGAGCTTAATCAGAATTCATGAAGCTGCTGAAGTCGAGAGAGATTATTGATCTTATTAAAGATGTAACAGCACCAGACTGAGAAGATGGAGCCTCCAGAGGAAAGAGAGGATGGGAGCCTCCAGGGGAAGCCGAAGCAGCTACACTTCACTCTCTGTTTAGCTCACACTGCCACGAGAAGCCAGAGGCATTTTTCTCATAGATCAGGAGCTTAAAAGCCAGGGCACAACTGTCCCACGTTGAGCACCTACGTCTCTCCACCCACAGCTGCAAAGTATGCCTTCCTGGTCATCATCAACAATGTTTTAATTAACTTCGGAGGCTTAATTCCTTCTTCGGTTAATCCCATCTAATGCTACTGGAAACAAAGGAGTGGCATAGGTGTAGCTGGATGGGAATTTAGAAATTGTAGGTTTCAAGGATGTTGTAGATGGCCTAACTTGACTGACAGAGCTGGTACTAACACAGAGAGAAATCATCTAGGTACACTTTTGAATCCTAGGGTTTTTTTCTGTATTAACTCTAGAGTGCAAATTAATTGCTATATTTATAGAAGATGTTGAGTGATAACAGTGAAACTAGAACTGGGGGCTTTATTTTTTTTTTCTATCAGTAGCCACACTGAAAAAATAAATTTGTTTAGACTGACCCAAAATACTTTTTTATTTTTTCATGAGGAAAAGAAAAACTGCAGGAGCCCCAATTTGAATAAACTGTTCCTTTTGACAGGAAATTGCTTGTTTTATTCAGAAGTAACTAGAACAAGAGGAATCAAAACACTCAGTTCACAGGAGTTTAGAGTTGAGGGTTCCCCCTGTTGAACACCTGCATGGTTATTGTGCTTCACTCACTGAGATGCAAGAAACTGGGTTAAATTTGGAGGGGTCCTTCACCCTCAGGAGCCAGGATATTTGGAGCTGAACTTCCCTCAGTCTTTCCTGCTACAACTCTTCCATCCTCGCTCTATATAAAATGCATAATAAGTATTAGGTTAGTCAGAGCCCATCCCTGTAAGACACAAACTCCTTACTTCTGGTCCTCATAATTTTTTCGCACTGCCAAAGGATCAAAGGGATGGAAAGAAAGATGGCAGAGAAGGAGAGGCACTGGCTCTTGCCTGCCTTCCCCATCCGAGGAGGGCAGAGGAGCATGCAGTTGGACACTTTCAGGATGATGACCTTGAGCTCCTCCTCCCCTTTCCTGTGCCCTGCCCTTAGAGGGGCTGCTCCACCCTGATGTTACGTGCACAAAATACATCAGTATCAGGAGCAGGGACTGGGGACCTCACCCCAGAAAGGAATATAATATGGTAATTAAAGGACTAATTTAGGTAGGAAATTTAAAAGTTCAATTCAAATAATCTCAGGATGAAGAAGGTCCCAAGTTTTGCATCATTCAGATACTAGGTATTGCATCAAATGAGGCTCAAGCCTTTTCCTTTCCTCCTCCTCCTAGTTTTATTTATCTAGGTAAAAAAAGCCAGCTGAAACTATTTGGCAAATCTGATGCAGATTAAAGTGGGGGGAAACTAAACCCAGTACTTTTGATAATTACTGTAGTAATCTAAAACATTCACCCAGCTGAACACCACAGTGGTATTCTTACAGCACACCTGTGCAGGCAGGATTGTCAAGCTAAACTGGAATTCATTTTATCTCTCTGCTGCAGGTGAAAATTAAAACTTAAAACCAGAAAGAAGTAACACATGTTTCCTGGCCAGCAACCACTCTCTTGATAACAGGTGACATGCAGCTGCTCTTATCAGGGTAAAAGCTGCTGCCAGAGAGCTAAGAAAGAATTGTTGCACTCATTTCCATTGCAAAAGGTGGCAGATTGGTGTTGCATCAGCTTGGGTGAGCTGTGCTGCTTGGAGGAATCCTTTCTGGCTCCCTACTCTTTCCAGAAATGCTCCTTCCTATTGAGGTGTATCCTCACGTGCTAGCCCAGACCATTCTTTGGTTGTTGAGGGGGAACCACATCCTCCAGTGGGGAGAAGGAAACCCAAGAACTTTCTCCCTGTCAGCGGGACCACAGCAGTGCTGTGCTCATGTGCTGTGCAAAGGGCTCATGGTGTCCTTGAATTTCATGTCAGAGATATATTCCCCAAAAACCATGGAACAGGTTAATCCTTCAGTTCCACTGTGTTATTCAGGTAGTGTCATAATTTTTTCACTTACAACGTGTAGATTCTGTATTTATGATCTATCTGACTTATCTGAGGGACACTTAATTGTGAAAAGGAGACACAGCTTCATCAAGAAAGTTATTAGAAAAAGGCCATCTCAATATTAACTAATATTTATGGAGTATGCCCCGTTGCAAAGATGAATTTTATTCTCATTTTCCTACATTAGAAAAGCCAACTTTTGCCTCTTGCAACACTCCTTTGAAATCAAGCTTAATGGAGGTCTAGCCTTATCTTGCAGGTGTGGATCCACGTGTGTCAACCCACATATGTCATGTATGTTTTAAGCAAATAATTTCATGCAAAGTGTTTTATTTCAAGACTGAAACATTGTTCCAGAACAGGTAGTATAGGAGTGAGGCCAGGTGGGTGGACCTCTGAAGGATTTTTTCCAAGCCAAGGAAGGGGCAATGATAAAGCTCTCTGTGATCTTCTAGATGTCATTGTAAAAATGACCAATGAAGAGAGAGATGACTTACTTTAAGATACAGCAAACACTGTATTCCCACTGATAACCCATGCAGGTCCACTGTCTGTAGAGCAATATCTGTCCTGCACAAGGAGTGCAAGATAATCTCAATATATGGGCTGAGAGACAGGAAATATCTATTCAGAAAAAAAAATAAAAAAAGGCGATGGGACAGCTGTAGAGTATGTACTATCAGCAGTAAGTATATTCTAACACTTCAAAAGGGCAGAACTGCCTGAGGGGGGACTTCCTTGTCTTTCCAGAGTAAACATACTATAACCAGTATCTTCTGAGAAATCATATATAGTTTGAACCATTTAGGATTGATTTGGGAAAACATGAAAAAGTATCTCATAAAAAATCCATTGACATGTTTTATTGGTGCAAATAGGTACACATTTTCTCTGTGTATGTCACACTCTCAGTAACTCAGGAGGAAAATAAGATATGTGAGTACAAAACTTAACTCATAATTCTGACTCTCATTAATTTCTGACTCTCTCTGACTCTCAATTAATTTCTTGTAGAAGTTTTTTTCTCAAATAAGCCATAGACTACACCAGACTTTTGATGTATCATTATTATTTATAGGATAGCAGAAGACTGAAATCAAGGTTTCTCTTTCCAAACTGCTGATATATAATAGAATTGATATAACAGAGTTGGCATATCAACTAACTTCTTTTTCTTAAAAGTCTGTTCATGTAAATAGAATAAGCAACTCCTTTTCTGAATCTATATGAATTAAAAATAGTTACCTTATAGAATCAATGTTTTTCTCCTAAAGATTCAGGTTTCCTTGTTCTGCAGAATACTTTTAATTAAGGGCACACCCATAAATACTGGAATGTTGGAGGATGATGTTTTTTGGAGCTGCTGCTGCATGCTTGTGAGTATGCTACACAGCTTGAAAGAAAATGGTAGTTTCAAGATAAACCTAAATGTCTTATAACAGCTTTTTCTTTACTTTTAATTCCTGCTACTTTTGAACGTGTTATATTTTAGTTTATATGTAGGCTCAGCCCAGTACTTTTCTACCAAGTGTGTAGGGGAGTGATGCACTACAGGCTGTAATTTAGGGGCAGGTTGGAACTGCCTGAAATATGTGTATCTTCATAATTTATTCCTAAAATGCTATTATTACCTGAACTCTCTCTAGTTTCAGCACTAAATATCCTTTCCTTCCCTCTGCACTGGGGTAGAAAGGCGGTGGGAGGGAAGCAAAGTTATTTTTGCTTCTGTGGCTGCCAAGCTGCGTGCCAGAGGCTTCAAGAGCCCACGCAAGCTGGGGGATCGAGCTGGGCTGCCAAGGGCTGTGCTAGCTCTGGGCAAAGCAGGGGTTTTCCAAACACTAAGACATCCTCAGAAAGAAGTGTTGGACTATGGGCACACTCAAGCCAATACACAAATACTAAAAGCCTCCCTGCTTGTTGTAACCACTTAAGAGAGAGAGGTGTGTATGCATGTGGTGCTCAGATGTCACAGCAATGTCCATTCCAGGCATCGAATCCAACGCCTGCACCAAAAGACCAAAGCGATCCCAGCCATGTATGTGTTACTGTTTCCAAATACATTTCTGTTGCAGAAGCTCAGCCAGTGGGATCTTTGCTCTCATAAACTTCATGGTTATTTTTACACAGCGGCACAGTCCTTGCTGTACAGCTATTTAAGTTCTTGAGTGTTTCTATGGGATTAATGCGTATTAAAATTCTTTATTTGCATATAATAAAGTGGGATTTTAGGGTTATTTAGCACAGCTAGCTTGTATATATGGCAAATAGCAACAAAATACAGAAATTTAAACGTGATGAACTGTTTGAGGGGAATTTGTTAATGAGAATTCTTCCTTGGAAAGCTTTCTGCTTGAAAGAAGGAGAGCTGTTTTATTTGGGAACTTAAACCTCCACTGGATGATATGTTCCAGATTTTTGGACTATTGGATGGACAAGGTGAGCTTCTAAATTCTCCCTACTCCATGTGTTTGATCATGTCACTGCTAAAATTAGGCAGCAAGAAACTTAATTTATAGTAATGTAAGAATGATAAGCAGATAATGACATTTACACAGCAGTTATGGGCTGTTTATCCACAGGGCTATTGAGGGAATGCCTGGGACCTGGCAAAACACTGTCAGCAAAAGTGGACTTCCACTTGCATAAATCACAGGAATAGGACTCCTGATTTTACTTTCAAAATCTCTTTTTGTAAACTCAATTCATACTATGTACAAGGGAGCAACAATTTTGAAAATGTCATCTTGTTTTTGCCTACACAGACACATATTTCCTGAGTGGCAGAGGACAAAAATTGGATCTCTGAAAGCTGCTTGAAAAATAATCAATCCTCACAAAAATTCAAGATAATATTTAAATTTTTTTTTCACTGTCCAAGGATCTTAGTATTGTTTACACGTCAGATGTGAGACTGGAAACAGTTTTGAATTTTTTACATATCTGTCATATTGATTCAAATTATGTAATAGCTTCTTCATGTTTAAAACCTAGAAGTATGTTTAATTTATAAATACAAAGATTTCATTTAAAAAATGCTATTCTGAAATCAGCTTCACACACCTCTGCCTCTTCTTATCCATGTTATCAGTTCTTTCTTTTTCAAGAGAAGATCTAATTAACAAATCCACGTTCTTTCTCCTTTCGTTCACTCTCCCACTTTCTTCTCTCACTCCCAGTCCCTTTTCCTGGCAATTCTTATCAGATTTTCATTTTACCCCTCCTCCTTTACCAGTAATCCTGTAATTTTCAATTTCAAGGGTTTTTTTTCCTTGTCCTTTGTTTGTCATAACTCTTCACAAAAATCCCAGTATACATGGAATGATATCTGTCTCATCCATATTTTTTAAAATCCTGCATTTGACCTAATTTTGCTCTCATATTTCTGCTGAGTTTTCCTCCTGTCTGTAAGTTTTAAAATAAAATAATTCATTGCCTGAAACTATGACCTCAGCTGGCTTTCTGCCACCTTCACCTTTTCTCAAGCTGTCTTAAATTTCAGTTGTGTACACCTCACTCAGCTCTTTTGGGGTCATTACTAGGGATGTGACCAAATCTCAGGACTCCCTCCACCTCTACAGCCTGTGATGTTAATGATTATACTGTGACTCAGAAATATTGCCCTCTCTTGATTCACCATCAAAAAGATAGAAAGGGTTGGTTTGTTTTTTTTTTTTTTCTAGTTTTCTTTTTCAGATCATGCCAATTCCTTTACCTTTCTTTCAGCTGTGGGAGATCTCCATCCTAAATTTCAACAGATTCCTCACCAGGCTCTTGTTTTACCTCTTATTATTCTACTTGTGTGTTTTTCTAGGTGATTTCTTGCCATTTTATCAATGCAACTGTTACATCCAGAATACAACTTCTCCACTTTTGATCATCCATACCTGATTTCCCCTTGAGCCTAAAACACTGAAGTCAAGATAAGCTTCCTGAATTCTCTCTCTGATTTTATCAGCCTCTCTCTGTATCCTTTCCTGGCATTCCCCTTCAGTGCCATTTTGAACAGAAGTTAGGAGCATCCATTGGGCACTCATCTATAATCTGATCTCATATCTTACTGTGCAGTTTGTTGTTCCAAGCTGACAATGCCATTTTCAGTTGCCCTTAGATTTTTGTCTCTCAAAAGTTCTTTCATATATATATATGTATATATATCAGGCTTTCTTCTAGACAACTATGCCCAAAATAGACTTTAAAAAAGACTATGAAGCCTTCCCTCAAATCCTACTACTTTCATGATGCATTCGGGAAACACAATTGGTATCAGGCTGTGGCATTTTCAGTGAGGAGTGCTTCTTTTAATTTATTTGTAGATTTTTAAAAATAGTGTGTGCTACATCGTACAGTATAAATATCTAAACTATACTAAATACATACTCTTCCTCTCTTGCTCCCATCTTGTGGGTTTTTTCCTTCAGTTTTTCTTATAAATATTGACTTTTTTTTGCTTTAAGAAGTGCTTTTTGGGCAGGCACAGTAACCAGTGCAATATCCCATGATATGACAAATAATACTAACTTATTTTAGGTTTTTTTAGCTGTACTCACGACACTGATGAGATTTCAAAGGGCACTTGCTCTGCTCAGACAGCAGTAGTGGCATATGCACAACAATAAGACTCAGCGCTAAATTACGTGATGGCAAAAAAGTAATTGAGTTCAAAGATGTCAGATGGTTTGATACATTAATATTGTCAACTCATTTCATAGCATTGAAATACTGTAAAAATGTAGTTTGAAAACAAAATCTTTTCAATATTGCACACTTCTATCAATATCTTTTCACAACCAGGTTTTCACCCCTGTTTTAAGCATAGTGATTGAGATAGGGCTTCCCACTGATGCTGGTCAGAACTGTCTCTATCAGGACAGAAAAAGGGGATGGAGAAGTATTTATTTCCTGTGTATATACAATGCCAGGCATAATGGGATCACAAGTAACTAATAGGCAAGAAAACAGATGAAATAAAGTTGGTTAGCAAGTATTTTGAATTTAATATCTTAAAGGTGTGAGAATCTCAGACCATTTCTGATCAGAATATTCTAATTTTATGTAAACCAAAAAAATACAAAATACACAAAGCTCAAGCCCACTGGATTGCATAACTTATAAATCACTTCAAGAGAGTTAAGTGTGAAAGGTGATATGAAAGTGCAAGTTGTTAACCACCGTTGCAGTTGACTGAGTGTTTTGTTTATTCTCTAACCAGATTCTGCTTCGGGAGTCTGTACCACAACTAATTAACCATAATGCTTTATAATTGTATAAACAGAATATATAACAGATCTTTATGATATGTAATTAATTCTGCCCTTAAGGAAAGCTTTTATAAGTCAAACCATGGGCTGTTTGAGAAGTGCCTCTTTATGTTCTCCCTTACAAGGCAGGTATATTTCCCTGCCAGCAGAGCTCTGGGAACATTCTAGAAAATAATGTTCGTTAAGGCCAGCCAGGTGTTTTCTTGCAGACTGGGAGCCCCATCTCTGAAGCTGAGGTGGCTGCAGCTGCCTTTGCTCCTTCCTTTACGCAGACTGCAGTGAGGAAAGGCACTTCTGTACAGAAAATTTTCTAGTTTTCAAGATCAAACTCACTTGCTGTTGTCATTCAGTAGTTATTTGTTTAATCTTGAGTTTTGTCAGTCTTAGTTTTCTGGGGGTTTTTTGTGTATTAAATTCCAGGCTGAACGTGATCATTGCTGCAAGACCAGAACAAGAACCCAGATAAACACGTGTAATTTGTTTCTGGACCCATGAATAAGCATGGGTCTCAGGAGACCTGATTTCACTACATGAAGACCTTCTTTCTTAAAGTGATAGAACAGATAACATCATCCCTAAGACCTGTTCAATCAAAGGTGTGAATCACCCTTACATTGGGCCTGGAGCTTTGTGTTTGTGTGTCCCAGGCCAGAGCTGGTAGCAAAATCTTGAAACACCAGGCTTAGCAGAGCTGAAAGTACAGTGAAAGTCTCCACTAGACTGCTTGCAGAGAAACCCTATCTTTGTAAAATGTTAATCAGAGCCAGGAAATTTCCTAGCATCCCAAGGTGAGAAACTCTCATCCACCTAGTACTCTGCTGATGGTCCTGTAGGAGATCCATTTCTAAGGACCACTGTGCCTTAGGACATTGGCTCACTCTTTGGACATCTTAAATGTACATAATAAAAGAAGTTAATATGAAGATGAGTTGTTTGCTGGAAGAAAAAAAGGAAAGAAAGAGAAGAAACAAAAGAAAGAGTGAGCAAAGAGCAGAAGCCTCCTTGATCTAGCCATCACTTGGCTGAATGGGAGGCACAGGTTCACATTACACTCCTCTGGAATGATAATCACACCCTTTGAGGCTGACACACCACTGGGAGGATTATCTTTGCAGGGCAGCCCAGATCCTTCTCACTGATAAAGCTGCTGTATCTGAAAAGTATTTGGCAGAACTGTCACCATACACAAACAGAGGAGCTGACTCTCCTAACCTCAGAGGCTTGGTATGGGGAGTAGTCTGCATCAGCTCCTGTGCCCTCCAGATCAACTCTACAGATCACCTATGGAACTTGGAAAAGAAAACACTGTTTCCTTGGGGAGCTTTGAGGTGGTTTTTTTTAATGGGTTTCCACACCTTTTGAGGTAACATTTTTAAGGTAACAAGCTTTTTTTTCCTCCCCATTGCTTTCCCACCCACATGCTGAATACACATCTTTCTTCTGTCTCCTTATGAACTGAGAAGTCACCAAAAAAAAATCTTTTTTCCTTTTCTTTTCAAAATTAAGAGATGCCTCTCCTTCTACCCTTGAATGATCAACTGCACTTCTTATTCCCTTTCTCTAGACTTCTTACAATGAGTTATGTCACATATCATTGTTTTACCAGATATATTTTCTGTTTCACATTCCCTCTCATGTAACAGAGATACACTGTCCATTGGTAGAGTCAAAGCCATAACTCAGTACTATAGAGGAAGGTCTTCCCCTTGAGACCTTTCATCATGGGCTTGTAATAACTGAGCAATTACATCAAAGAGTTTAGTTTCTGCGTGATGACACTGATTCCCGCTCTTTATTGGAATGTTCTGTCTCCACCAGTAGTGGTTACATTATCGAGTGGTTACAGTGTCTCAAGCATCAGGGAAATAATGCATGTCTACATCTACTCAGCTGGCAAGTACAAGTTTGAATTTCCTCAAGTAATGTGTGTGCTTTTTTGTCATTTAGGACTAAAAAAAATATGAAGAAATTATCCAAAAGATGTGCTTCATTGGAACTGCTCTGATCTCTCAGAGAAAGAACTCTCTTTATGGCCAAATAATGCTTATAGATAGATTTGCCAAACAATGCTTTTCTTTCCAAGGACCCATAAATCTTAGATTACTTTTGAGAGTAATAAATGTTGCAATAATGCTGTTCTTGATTACAGGCAAGACTATAACAGCTCTGACTGGTAGTGATTCTATAATTATGTTTGATTACAAACAAGCTCTGTGCAATGCAAGGGGGTTATTTGTTGCCTTCTATCAGTCCTGGATTCCACTGGATTCCACTGGAGACCAAGAGCATGCCATGCCGGCATTCACAGCTTGCTCAGCTGCCTTCCTCAGAGCTTTGTCACCAAAGCACAGTGTTTAATAGCAGGACCTGTGATAGTCAGGTGTGCAAAACCTTTTATGGAACTGTAATTAAGCCACTATCTAACTATGTCAGTGATGGCCACTACCTAAGAGGATCCTGAATTTCAGCAGCTCTTGAGGGCTTGATCTTGTATGCTTCATCATGTGCAGGGGCTAAAGTTACTCATGCCTTTATTGCAATGACAGTAAGAACCAAAATGACAATGAGAAATAAACTATATCCATAACATTGGCCACACTTTCTATTACCAAAGAATTTTTAAAAGGAAAAGCTCCATTAAGTCAAGTAGCCCTCCCTGTGTCAATGAACAACAACAACAAAAAAATCATGCCTTACAATTTATTCTCTAGTGCTTTGTTTATTCGGTATTAAATGACTCATGGAATAAGGTTTCCACCTCTCCCCGTGGGAGATTATTCCAGCTGCTGAGACCTACTAGCAGCTCCCTTTCTTTTTTTTTCTCTTTTAATGATGCTGAAGTTTTGCATTCTATTTTAGTTTGGGATGTGAAAGAGACAAAGGAAATTCACATCCCCAAACTTGCTTTAAAATGCTGTTAAAGCTTTGACATGGACTCAGAAATCCAAGGAAACATGCAGTTAAAACAGAAAAGCATCATGTATTTCACTAAAATACCGTGTCGCCTCAATAGAACACTTTTAAGCTAACTGCACACTTCCTTGTTTTTACAGGTTTGTTCCTTACTGTCATGTAAATGCACTTTTATTGTATGTAAATTAGCATCAGGCAAACTCTTAAAGCCTGTTTTATATCTGTCACACCAACAAACCACATTTACAAATAAATGTTTGTTTCTACAGGCAAATATATTACCTACCTGGAAATAATAATTATTTCCAGCATTTTGACTTAGTGCTTTGACTCTGCTCTGGCCCCACAACCTGTTGTATGCACAGAATGGAACATTCCAAGAGTACTTTGCTTAAAGAGTAGCATACCCTAAAATTCATTAAATGGAGCTCTCTAATGCATTTTATTGTTATTATTCCTACCAGCCTGCAAAATCTTTTTAAAAAGAGAATATTCTCCTGCTTTGAAGATTCAGAGATGGAGTGTTTACCTCCCAGTACTAGTTGTGGAGTTCACCATGTCACTCAACAGCATGCCATTTGGCTGGTAAAGGAACAGTGATGATAAGTTCCAAATAAAGTTTAGTGCCATTTGTTGAGCCTAGAAAGAAAGGTCGTGGTGAACAAGGCTTTATTTGTCAGAAACAGTGAAGTAGGATAACTAGAGGGGTAGAAGAAGCCCAGGAAAGGACTGTCTGAACTGAAGGTTGAAGTTCCCTAACCCTCAGATTTGCCTTTTAAATCAGTATTGTTAAAATGTACCCTTATCACCACCAGCACAAATCTGGCAGCCAGGGCACAGGGGCACTGGGGCATTCGTGCTTAATGCAGTTCAAAAAAACAAAAAAAAAACCAACACAAAACCAGATACAGACCAAATCAAGAAATCTTAATAGAAAGATGTCAGGGACTCTCCTATCAGACACCTATTACTGTTTTAATGGATCATAATGGCTTCAAATCTACCTCATTAAGGGGATGCTGCTCATTTAAAAAGTTAAATGTCATATAAATCTAAGTACTATGCAGTACATTTGTGCTTTCCTAATATCCTTAGCAAGGTAACTGCTCACATGAAATGGTGCTTCTCCTTTCTTTTATTATATTGGTCTGATTGGTAATAGATATAACAATATCATTATATTCAAATTGCTACTGGTATTTGCTTACTGTCTCTACCTTTTCCATTAAATATACTATTGCTGTATATTGTATACAGTACCTAAGTACTCTGAAAATATTTTTTTTTCCTCACAGATAGTTCAATGATGTAGCATGAAACTATTTTAAGGAATAATTATTTTTATTATGTTAACATGAAGCCTTGCATTGTTTTGCTATTACTATTGATATCTTTTAGATAGGGAACTGGCAATAGAAATTATAGTAAAGACCCACTAGAAGTGTCCACTACATTTGACATGGCAGGTTATCAGTATACCAACCATTTTACCATGTTTCAATCAGCTTCACTTTGGAGAATAGCAACCACACATACTTGTCCAAAAGCGTCCTCATACCGAATGCCAAAAAATGGGAAAAAGGGAAAATAGACCTGCAAAATCTCTCAACTCCTCCTTTGAAAGAACTTGGGCTTAGTCCAGCTGTGCAAATGACTTTTTTCCAGATGATGAACTGGGGAAGGGAGATGGAGATGGTGGTTGAGTCAAGTAACCAAACTCAGAATAGTAATGCAGGGCAGGACTGCTGCCTGGAGAAAACTCAGCTTCCCATGGGATACGGTCTGACATGGTTAGCTTCCTAGCTAAAGGAAAGTGTTGAATGGAATTACCTGTACCAATGAACAGAAAGAAAAGTTCAGACTGAATGCGGAGCTGGAAGGAAGGTTTGCCGATTTCAGCTGTATGTTGAATGTTCGCCTTTATGTTAAAGCAGATGCCTAAGGAATACATAATTCAAAAGTCCCAAGTGGTTGGCCTATTTTCCTGAAGAAGAGAAGAGAATGTAGCAGTAGGTCTGATTCCAGATGAGATAAGACTTTGTTATAACAAAGGTAGTGTTAATGGGCAGGTTCTGGTTTAAGTGAGTTATTCAGTATCACAAAAAAGCTTCTGACAGATAGGGAAAAAAAGACAATTATCCAAAATGGTATTCAATTTTCTTAAGGGGAAATCTTACAGCTGGCTTTTATTCTGTAGTTTCCTGGCTTGTTCATTATGCAGTCCTCACTCCTTGTGACAATCCTTTACACTGAGTGAAATAAAATTAACAATAGCATTTGACTAAAAAGAAAGTACTATAATACCTTCTGGCTGAAACTCAACTGTAAAGTTGATTCTGATATTTTCCAGTCTGTGAGTATTCATAAATACTGAATTTGACCTATTGTAAATACTGTTGGACCATAGGTCTAACAGCCCTTTACTTAATGCATTTTCCCCATATCCAGGAAAACAGTGACACGAGCAAAGGAAATCTAACACTTGACCACATGCTTGACCCTAAATTGGATGATCAGCAAGGCTAAGGTAAGTCCTCAGTAGTGGGTTTCCTTTTGTTGGAAGATAACTTGAGCACATAGAGACTTGAAAGTGATCGTGAGTTGGAAGTCTCTTCCCTGGTGAGTGTCAACAAAACCAGCAGTGGGAATAATGATGTATCAGCAGTCCTGGAGAATTCAAGGGCTCAAATGCAAGGTAACTCCCGAGAGGCTTGGGGCTAGAGAGTGCTTGGCTGATCTGAGGAGATCATATCTGTACCACTGAACACTTGGGAGCTGTGAAAAGATGGAGTGTGGCTGATGAAGGCAGCATCTGTCCGTCAAAAAACCTTGTAGTAAAAATAATTCCATATACATTTTTTCCCCCATTACTGTCTTATTCTAGCTAGAACTTTGTTTAAAGGCAAAACAGACCAAAAACTAGACCAACACCTCCACAGCTTGAGACAGATATTTTCTAGGAAAATGAGCCACTGCTGCTTCAGCAGAGCTGCTCAGCTCCAGAAAGCAGTTGCATTTCACATGGAGGCCCTTAATACAGGTGATGTTCCCATTCCTGCCTAGGGATGCTTCAAGTCCAGAGAGGCAAGTCCACTGTTTTAGCCTCAGATTTGTCATTTGAGAGCTGCAGTTTGGGTCACTAGGGGTTGTTCTAGTCTTCAGCCACACATAATGCTTTCTGGTCATCATCTCTTTCAGAACATTACTGTGATGTAAGTACTTCTTCTTGTTATTTCTCTCTTCCCAAATGTAATATTACCAACTGTATATTCATTACAAATAAGTGAAACACAGGGAATGAACCTGAACATACATGAAGATAAATGCACCCTTTCTCATTACTATTTTATGTTAGATGCTGTATGAATACCTCAGACACAGTCACACAGGATTGATTCTAAGTGGAGTGGGCAAAGGGCAGCAAAGAAAACATAGAGGGAGATAAGAGAGACATAAAAATAGTGAAACAATCAGGTAGATACACTGGTAGCAGAATATTGATGGCCTTATGCCCTGGAAAGAGCCTAGAAACAAAAGGTATGTCCAGATTTGAAGAGTTTGCTCTCTCTAAAACCTTCAAGTGAACAAAATAAGGATTGCACAGTGTCTAGTGACTGCTTAAAACTTCTCAGTTTCCATGGCTCATGGCACTCATGTAAATCTGTTTCTGATCTCGAGAGATGAACCTGTTACCAATTGATAATAGCAGGAGAGATGTAACTTTGCTTCACTCTTGCCTGTCACTGCTCCACTCCTTGAGTTCACTCCCTTGCTGTTGTGCTCTTGCTCTGATGTATAATTTCCACTGCTCTCAGGATGCCTCTCCCAGAAGCTGTGCTAAGGATGTCCTTGTCTTCCCAGAAGGATTTAAGATTCAGAAATACCAGTCATCTCCAGTAAAAACTCCGTTAAGCACATGCCAGCTGACAAGGTAGTTCCTTAAAGTGGAAAAGAGAAGCAAGAAATGCCTTTTCCGTGGCTTTTGAAAAGTTGGAAAGGGTATTTAACAGAAACATGGGTTTCTGAAAGATATGAAAATTCTGATAGGAGCTCAGTTTTTCCTTCACTTTCCCTGTAATATCTTCTTAATATTACAGAGCAATTGTACTCCCTGAGGGAACTACTCTGAAATCTACATGAAAAACAGTGAAAAATTCAACAGTTGGTATCCCACTTCAAAATACAGAAGAATACTCTCTTAATCTCTTCTGAAATCACTGTTTCCTAGGAATATGGCATGGTGTTGTACTATGTATGCTAACCCTAGTTTAGAAAGAATTAGGATGGAAATAACTTTTGAGGAGCGAAGTCTCGCCCGTACAGCTGTTGATGTGCCTGGTAGCAGTTTGGCTGGAAGCAGCCCCAGTGGATCTTTTCTTCTCTGGTTGCTGGGAAGGCAAGTGAGGTAGTGGTTAAGTCTGGATGGTAAGGCTGTGGCATGGTCCTCAGCTTGTTTGGAAAGGAAGACTTGCTATAGATATTTTCCATTGCCATGTCTTGTGGTTTGGGGTGCACGTGTGGCCTCTTGTTTTGGGGCTTGTGGGATTTTTTTTTGTCAGACATTTAGCTTGTCTTTAGGCATCTATTCTTCCCATCCAAATACCTTGCTTGTTTGAAGTGCAAGAACGTGGAAATTGTAAAATTTAGCCATTGTAAAATAGTATCTAAACAGACAAATTCAAGAGTTATACTAGCTCATCCTTGTTTTAGTCTGACGTAACCCTGAGCATTGGCAATAGCTGGAATGTATCAGCTATTGTCTCAGTCAAAGGTTTACTTTCTTTCTCACCTGAAGCCAGATGATTTTTAGTCTGTAAGACACTACTATATCAGCACTGTTATCTGACAAAGTTGCAGATATAGGAAAATGTGCTTATTGTTTAATACATTACTGATATTACTGCAGGCAGATGGCTACTACAGGTGAATGCTTTCCAGTCATTTTGAGCCCAGTGCAGTGAAGCGGAAAAAATAAACTAGATGGACTCCATCACTCACTAGCTGTGATTAAGCACGGTGCAAACTCCTTGGTGGAAAAAGTCTCTACAGCCCAGTTTTACAAACAAATTTGGCTCATGCTAGCAGAAAACAAAAAAACGGACTAATGGAAGAATACATGGTTGCAGATTTTTCTTAAAATTAATTTATACGAGTGGCTTTGTTGACTGAGCACATGTTCACGTGGGTGTGCGGTGTATTATTCCAACCCTGTCTGTAACATAAGCGCGGTGACCGCGTCACATGGTGCTAGTGCAAACAAAGTCTCACTAACAGCCCATGAATAGAAGCATTTTCCGAGAATACAGTTTCTCATTGGGACTATTGACTGATTTCTGTGCTACCAAGGAATAAGGATAGCTATGGACAGCTTTGGAAGTATAGAGTAAGTGTAGTAATCTGAAGCGTGCAAGACTAATATGAGTGTTTGTAATATAATCAAAAAGGGTACAAGGGACACAGTTAATTTTGTCACACTTTTAATTGATTACTGATTGGAAGCCAGTATCTAATATAGGAGAGTATATCTTGTTCAACATTGTACAGCTATCTATATTTCCTGTCCTTTTTGTTCTCTTAATGTTTGAATCTGAAAGGCCATCACTGAGCTGACTTCCTCCACATAGCAAGACTCCTTGCATTTTCCCTTCTCCTCTATTAGCATCCTATTTGCATCAGATCCAAAATAAGCACTGTTTTCTTGACAGGCTCAGCTCAACTTATCTTTCTGATCTTACAGCCATTTATTT
The DNA here is from genome assembly GCA_013400515.1 of Erpornis zantholeuca. Classification (NCBI taxonomy): domain Eukaryota; kingdom Metazoa; phylum Chordata; class Aves; order Passeriformes; family Timaliidae; genus Erpornis; species Erpornis zantholeuca. The sequence continues at coordinate 64,212 of VZTN01009391.1, forward strand.
TCTTAGCTATTAAGCTACTCATCATAATCTCTATTTTGTTTATCATTGTCTCAGGTTATCGAGTCATCTAATGGGATCTCTTTTTCATAGAACAAAAGCACTTCTTAAAAATATCACTGTAAAACTTTTTATTTTCCTCTTGACATTCTCTGAGAGCTTCTTTTGGATGTACATTAGGAAAAAAAAAAGTTCTATATACACTTATAGGAAATGATGAAACCACACTTAATTTAGACTTTGAAGAGCACCTTGATTTTTTTAACGAAAGTAAAAATACTGTCAAGGTTTGATGGACGTGAACAGACTTTGTTGCAAGAAATTCTGGCTGTTTCTCATCCTTCCCTGCACGGGAGTGGAGTAAGCGGGAAGAAGCAGACAGTCCTCTGGGAATAGGGATAGCGCAAGATTTGGTTCACAGCAATGGCTCTCTTAAGTCAGTGTTAAGTCGGCACCCCTGTAAAGTCCACTTTGAACTCAGAAGTGCATCCTGGCACCTCACCCAGCGCTCTCCGGGGCCGTTTTCCCCGCGTTCCGCCTACGAGCACCGCATCCCAGCGCCCCGGAGCCGGGCCCGGCCCCGAGC
>VZTN01009391.1:65615-97855 GCA_013400515.1 Erpornis zantholeuca
TGGCGGCGGGCGGCGGCGGAGCGGAGCCGGGCAGGGTGAAGGGCAGGCAGCGGCGCTCGCCGGAGAGCGGTGGCAGCAGGAGGAGCAGCTCACCTGAGAGACGGAGCCCCAGCTCCCCGGTGTACAGAGGTAAAGCACCGGGAGAAAGCCGGTCCTGCTTCCCTGCCCCGCGGGGGTGCTGGCCGTGCTGGGGCCGCCCAGCCTCCGGGCACCCTGGGCTCTGCTTCCCGCTGTCGGGCTGCGCCCTGCCTTCCCCCCCGGGCCAGTGGGGGTGGGACATCGGGGGTTCCCGTCCCGACAGGAGAAGCCCCGCTGGAGTCTTAAGGAGCGGGCCGGGGGGCGGGGGTGATCCCTAAACCCCCTATCCCCGGGGCAGGTGTCGTGCCCGAGTTCGCCCTGCCAGGAGGCGGGGGAGAAAAGCACTTCGTCCCGCTACCCTCCCCCGGGATGGGGGGAGGTGACCCCCGAAATGTCATCCTTCTTCTCGGGCAAGGTAGGAAAAACACCCGTGTGACCCCACCCGCGCCGGCCTCGGGAGGAGCGGAGCCGGGGGCGAGCCCAGGGGCCGCCGGCGGCCCCCCTGCCTCCGGGAGAGGCAGTCGGGGGCTGCGGTGCTCCTGCCGATTCTCCCCTTGCGCTCGGGCTCTGGCAGCGGAGGTGTGTAGCAGGGAAACGAACCTAAAATTAACCCGCTTCCCTGTCTCCAGCTGTAACTATTTAGTAGGGGTGATAATGGGTTAGATTTATATCTGGGGTGTTACAGCCCAGTTCTGAAGTGTGTGTTAAAACCAAGCCTCAAACTCTCTTCCTTTCTGCAGAGCTTGGTTTCTTAAAAGACTTGCATTTTTGTAAGATCATAGGTTAGATGTTTTCAAGCACAGGCTCCAAAACAAGGAAATTTCCATACTGAAGTGCAAAACAAGTCTTCTCCTTGTGATATTTAGCACTGAATGCTTGAGACTGTAAAAACCTCAAGCAAACAAAACCCACTACAAACCAACCCCAATAACCAAAATAGGCCTATGAAGTTTAAAATGTGAAATTGGTTCCCACTAAGTCCAACTCAACCTGCGTCAGGTTGTCTGTTAAATTATTGAATGTGTTAAAGTGGCAGTGGCCATCTTGCCTCCCCCACTCCTTTCTGCCTTTCCCCATCACTTGGGCAGTTGAATGAATCGGACTTAATGCACTTTTATGTTGTCCTGCTGTAGCTATCAGGTATCATACATCACCTCTTTCTGGGAATGCTTTCTGTGGTTCAATACCCCTTGCTTTTTCTGTCCATTCCGTAAGTCTTACTATATGTGATTTCTGTGGCAAACTGTGGTCTGTGTTGGGTGCCAGCATGTGCTGTAGTGGTGGAATCTTACCTTCTTCCCACTTCAGTTTCTGTGTGTAGTAAACACTTGCTATCTGTAGTATTTGTAACTTGGGCAGATCTGCCACAAGAATTGTCCTAGGTCAGGGACAGCATTTTACAAGTGAGCAAAATGGCACTGCCAGTTGCAAATTGAGTTAATTTGCCCTGTGCGTCTGCTTATGCAGATGACCTAATTGATTGTGTTATAATCTGACCAGAGATACTTTGTAATGTATTTTTCAAAAAGACAGTCTATTTCTGCAGAGGGTTTTGCATACTTGAAAATGGAACTGAGCTTCTGTGGTTTTGATTCATTCAAGCTCTATTTAAAATTTTAAAGATCATATTTTTCCCACTGTACGGAGTACTAAATGTAGATTTCCTCTTTGCATCTTCAACCTTTGGAAAATGCTAATGGGAAACTGGGGAAAACCAAAATATCCGTGCATATGAGTAGCGATGGTGCTGATGATGAGCAGTAAATTATTTAATTCAGGGAACCCGGAGGAAAACATTGTAGTGGTGCAGTGTATAAAGCCTACACTTGAGGTGTATGGAAGAGGGAGGAATGTGGGCAGTTACTTGCAAGCAAGAAAAATACTGCAAATCTGTAAAGTACTTCATTAATGTGTACAAATTTTTTGTTGGAGAGGAAATTTTAATTTTAGAAAGTGGTTTCAGTCTTCTTCACCTGTGGGCTATTTTAGCCTTAATAAATCAGACTATAAATTAGTACTGAATGACTTTTCTGTCATTAAACTTGTTTGAGCTTGCCTCCTGGTGAACCGCGTCAGCAGCACGCAGAGCTTGATTTGGTTTAATGAGTGCAGTGTATAAAATCATAAGCGGTCCGTCGAGAAACGCACCCTGTAATCTGTATGCACTGCAAAGAATTCGTTCCCCCTCCTCCAGGTCAAGCCAGCTGCTGCTGCAGAAGCTGACATCCTCTACCAAATCCTGAATGAATGAATGAAAACAACGTGATCGCCCTAATAATGACCACAATTGCACACGTCAACAGCTTTATTTTACTGAGATACAGGCACCATTTTCTAGCGGCCGAGAGTAATAAGATACTCTATTTCTTCAGTCTTGCAAATGAAAAAAGGTTACCAAACCTCCCCTTCATCTGCCCCCCCCCAACCCCCCCCAAACCCAGAGCTGTTTTTACACAATTTGGAATGTAATTCCATTCCATGGGACAGTATTTTGTCTTTGTTTCCCTGCTTGTTCTCAGCATTTTAGTACATGATGTGTGGACACAAAAAACGTGTTTGTAGTCTATATAGTGATAATAGTGTACAGAAAATTGATTGCTGAACTGGAGGACTACTGCAGTAATAATGGAGGACATGAAAAAAAATTTAAATGTTCAATTTTCAGACATGGACCATTTTGCTGTGGCTTGTTAAAACAATGCTGCTCCAGTTATTTATAGTTGTTATCAGTATGCAAGTCTTGGGGAAGTGGCTTGATTAAGTTTTTTTGTCAGTTTTTCAAAGCCATTTCCCACTGCTGTAAAATGTGAGCTTAGGCTCTAGGTTTAATCCTGTTGTTTTTCTCAGCAGTACAGGAGATGTGTTTGTCTTTGGCTCTGCAGTCTGACTTGGATTGTTTGACGAATATGCTTGTTCTGGAGACTGCTTATGATTCTGATGGATAGATGTTATTTTCTTAAGACACCTGTCCTTTCCCCACCTCCTTTCACCTTCTTCAATATAGATCGCTTGATCTGGCTATCCTACTAAGCCCATTTTGTGTGGGTATTCTAGCGATTTGCTAGAGGTTCTTTTATAAAGGAGATTTCTGTGAAAACACTCCAGCTTTGAGCCTCTACAGGTCAGAGCAACTACCATTGCAGGCACTGACATCACTACTGCATGAATGAAAGCAGCACGGTCTGTTTTTTCTCCCATCATCATGTTTTCTACCCCTTCTTTCTAGTATACTGTAAATGTATTCTGTAGCAACACCCTGTGTTTTTAGGACTGAAACTTTCAATAATACAATATTTTCTTTTAAGCAAATTTGGGGATTTTTAGTTGTTAGGAAACCATCAATGCCAGTAGCAGTATTTGGTTAGTATTGTTACTGAATGGGTGAGAAATGGTGCATATTATATATAAAATTTAAGGTGCTGAAAAAAAAGGGAAAAAGAGGGGAAAAACATTCTGATCATAGGATAAATCTGCAATGTGCAAGTCTATACCTTTCCTCTTTCTTGAAATGTGTTTATTCCTTACTAGTAGATATTTATTATAGTGTGTGTTCGTGTTTTGGAGAGCTGGCAGCGGAAGAAGTGTCTGGTTGAGAATGTAACAACACATGGTTTTCTTAGAGGGAATATATCTGTTAGATCTCTGAGTGCATAAAAGTAATGTCAACAGAATCTGAAGCTGTGTGGTTTATGACAAAGGATGTTCTGGTAACAGTCCAAAGAAGCCAAACCCTTGGACATGTCAAATAAAACTTAGCAGTTGCTTGTGGACACATCTTTTAAAGAAAAAAGCAAGTAGTTTTCTTTCTTGCCTTACCTGGATAGAATCAGAAGTTTCTGCTGTTATGTAAAGTAGTGTGTATAAGTATGAGAGTGGGTTTCCTGTTTAGTTTCTTTTTTTCATGATAGGTGAATATTTTGTATACAAGGAGAGTGTAAATGGTTTCTGTAAGATTCAGACTCAACACTGCTCTCACCAAATGCTTTGATTTGTTTAGTGTTAACTCTGGTGGTATTGTAATATGCTTCACATTTTTCTAACTTTCACTTACACATTTTATGGCACAAACTTTTTTCCATATAAAATTTTAAAGACGAATGTTAGTTTTAAGGACATATGAAAAATACTGTAATCAGTTTGGCTGTTCAAGGTTCCCAGTGTCTTTACTTCCCAAAATAACTCCTGAAGCGTTGCCAGCATTAGTGAGAGAAAGGAATTACAAAAGATGCAAAACAACTGCATAACCCAGTTCTGCTGTAAGAAGTATATATATCTGGTTTTAGGCTAGTGGAGGGAGGAGTGGAGTAAAACAAACAATATTGTTGATCTTTAGCCTTGTAAGGGATATCAGTATTAAAAAAACACCCAAAATTTGGACTTCAAAAGGCGAAGCTATTTTAATATCCTGGGTTCAAGCAATTCAATATTTTGGCATCATAAGCATTTATACCAGAGATCAAGAAGACCTTTCCTTTATTTCTAACAAATATAGGTAAGGAAGTAATTTTTGTGACGCTTCCTATTTCCTGATCCCTGAATAATAGCAGTATTCCCATAATTGTATGGCCAAAACAGTTTTGCTCCAGCTTTATCCCTGTCTCTTCCCAAAATAGCTTTCATTGGAATATAATATGAAATAAAAGACCCTGGCTAAATCTGAACTCAGAGGCTTTCCAGTTACATGTTTTAACATGACTGTAAATGAGAATGGTGTTTTAGATGTCTTTAATAAGTATGCTTTATAAAACAAATAAATTGAGCTTCTTTCAGGTGTTAAACTACAGGAAAGAAAAATAGGAAGGTATTTTCTCCATTGAACTTGTATAGTACTGTTGCAAGGCATTGCCTATAAAAAAGGAACCTCCCTACCCCATGGTAAAAACTCAACTATAGAAAAACTCAACTTAGAACTATACGTACATACCTGTTTTAAATCACTTCTTGACTTTTAATTCTTATTCTTTGGACATAAGCAAGTATTTGTGTGTCACAGATGGCCAAACTGAAGTTACTTGTTAGCATCTGTGCATAGTAAAACAGTGGAAGATACTGAAATTTGGTTTCTGAAATTCATGATTCCTGTATTCTGTTTTCTTTCCCATGCTATCGGGGAGAATGGAGGTTCTTAAAATGTATTTTAAAATGTAGGGATGGTAGATCAGGGGAGTGTATCTTAGAATCTTACAAAAAAGTCAGTGTTCATCAAGTCTAGACTTCTGTATTGCAAAAATTCACAGTGGAAAGCCAGTTAGTTTTAAAATGGGTTTTGTGCTACTAGTCTAAATCAGTATGAAAAAATAATAAAAATAACTGATGCAGTAATTCAGAAGTTTTATCTCAGTCTACACTTGAAAGCAGTAGTTGTAACAATACATAATGTATTTGAAATAGAGTATATGCTCCTTCAGTTTAAGTAAGTATCTGAAATACATTTTCAATGGGGCTTCACCGGTTGATTAATTATGTTCATCTGAAGAAGATAATAATTATTTTTAACCTGCAGTGAATAATGGAAGCTCCTGTTTAAATCACTTGGCTGTTACTTCAGTAGAGAAGAGTGTTGCCAGCACTTGGCAAAATAGATAGTTCTTCATGGATTTCACATATGTTCATGGGAAGTTGTTAAAATAGTAGGGTTCAAACATCAGCTAGCATTTTTTAATAAATATCTTTTTTTGATGAAAAAAATGACCCTGTATTAAAGATACATAACTGGAAAATTTTGCTCAAGAATTTAACTGTTAATGATCATCATTTTGCCTTAGTATTTAAATGCATGTTTATGTTTCAGTGCTGCCTTCCCTGTAAATCTACAGTGCTTAAACAATGGCTTTAAGGCATTTTCAGGCAAGTAAAATACTATTTACATCTCATCATTAGAAGGGATACATTACAACAACTTGTCAGCCTGAGATTATGCCCTTTTCCTTTGTGTCACCATTTTTAAGGTTTGGGTAATTGCAAAATGAAGAGCATTGGAGTGAAGGAAAATGGGTACTTAATAATCTAATTCTGAGTAATAATTTTGAATCTGTATTTACTTCCCCAAAATTAGGTAGTACTTCAGTTATGCTTTATTTTCTCCCCACCTGATTTGACTCTGAAGTTCATCACTACTATGCAACTAGTTTGGAATTGGGAATTAAATGCTGAAGTGTAGAAATAGTACTGAGAGGGATCAGAGACTTGTGCAGTATGGATACTACACAGAGTATCATGATACAGTGTGTAATATCAATCCTTTGGAATGGCAGGCCAGGCTGTCTGGTTCTTACTTTTCTGAAACTGACATCGCATCCATGGAAGCCCTCATCCATCTTTCACACTGAAAAAATGTGTGCTCTCAGGAACTCTCCTAGCTGTGTGAGTCTGGGCTTGGGACCAGAGCTGTTCTGTTACATGACCCCCGTGGATTGTCTGGTGATAACTTAGCTCAGGCACTGTCTCCTGTTAGCAGGACAGAGGAGGGCATGTAGCTCCTGGAAGTCTGTCTGGGAAGGAAACACAGCCAGGCCAGGTGGGGCCATGCTGGGGAGTGCCCTCAGCCTGCTCTCTCAGGCCTTGCAATACTGTCTCTGCCCTGGGTGTGTTCATTCCACTCCTGCTTTGGTTTGAGCACTTCCTAGCTGCTGCTGTTGATTCTTGCCAGACTATTCACCCTGTTGGATTAGTTTTCTCTGATGGAGAAAAAACACCCAGAAGGTGTGTGTCTGCACTCAAGCAATAACAGTTTTCTGCACAAGAAATTTGTGAATGGGGGATTAACCTAAGCAGTTGGTGTAAGGTCAGTGAAGATGGTTGTGATGGAAAGTTTTCATTTTTTGTAGTAGTAGATCTCTTAATTAGCTTTCCATATTAGATATTGTTGCTTTGGAGATTGTGTATACTTCCCAGTAGGTCATAAAATGTTACGAGCTTGAGTTTTGAAATCTTAAAGCAAGGTACTGTATTGGTTAGACAGCCTTATTTAGTGTGACATATGTCCCAGCAATAAATGATGCCACTGATGTTGGTGTTCATAAGGACTTAAGTTTCTTAACTAGCAGCTTAACTGTTGGTAGTGTAAAATTGAGGAGTAGCTGTTTGCAGTGGATATTGTTCTTTGAATCAAATACAAATGAGTGATTAACAGTGTTGGTTCTTATGTGCCATTTATTTTGCACAACCTGAAACTAGTTTTACCCAAACTACGCATTCTGTTTCCTCTTCAGGAAGAAAGTGTGTCATGTTTTGCTCATAAGAGCAGTACATAGTAGTTCTATCATAGTTTTTGAATAATCTAAAATTGACTGTAGAATATTTTCTTCTTAATCTGCTGTGAGATAGTTTAAACAAGAATAATAATTTTAGTGTCTCATTCCTTGAACAATGCAAGTCACCTGTTTGACAAAGGCTAGCTTCAGACTCCTTTCCTAGTCTCTAACCACCAGGCATTAAGCAATGTTGTAGACATGCTTCTGAATTTCAGGAATTAATGCTTGTTTCTGACTGACAGGTCATTGCAAGATGACTGGCGTTCATACTTGAATTTGAAACTACTTTCTGTAGCTAAATTAATTTTGATAATATATAGTAAGTATAAATCTGTCTTTTAGAAATGTTTTCTGTAATAGTAATTGCTTGGTTGTGAACCAATTAAATGTATGGCAGTGTGGGTATTTTTATATTATGTGCCTTTTAATCTCAGGTGTTTTGGTGTACAGCACTTATTCTGGAGTTCTGAAAGAAATTAGTAAAGGTTGGCTAGCTGGATTATCTGAGTATTTACATTTTTTAAAAGTCCTCATGGTTAGAAATAAACCCCAAACATTGTAATATCGGTGCTTAGGCTGCAGTACCAAAAAAAATTCAAAAAGAATAATTGCTTGACATTTTTCAGCATTTGGAGACCAAGCCATCATTTGGAAATAATGTGTTCTTACCAGGAAACAAGTTTTGGTTATTCAGTGTTCAGTTACTAGCTAATTGAATTAATTGTAGTCTGCAGAAATTACCCTGTAAATATAAACTCCAGTTCAAATTATGCCATGCAGTCAGCAGCTGGCTATTAGGGAGCAGATTACCTAAGTGCGAATATAAATTCCCAGGTTTGTGAATGTGTAGCTCTTGGGGATAACAGTGCAGTTGCTTTTCTTAGATGAAGTGCTGTACCCATGCAGGATCAGAAATGTTTTTGGATAAACCTTGAAAATTTTGCACCGCATTCCCATAACTCAGGCCACAGAGACACAGCACGGAGGAAGCCAGCTCTACAAGAACGATGGGTTTCTGTAGGTGTTTAACCCGATCTCAGTACCACCCCTTCTGCACGTCACGGCAGAGCTCCCTAGCCCAGTAGGAATAGAAGGTGTTGCTGATTATAGCAGGTATCGGAGTGGTGCTGTTTGTGCTCTGGAAAGGTTTGGTGGGTCCAGTTCTCACTCTTGGAGTCAAATTCAGTGCTGAGTGTCAGTCGGTCTTTCTGGAATCCAGAGTCCTGAAAAGTGTATTATGAAAACAAAGTGGTTTTGCAGCGTTGACTTTTTCAGTTAGGTGTTACACCTCCATATTCAGCATATGTTATTCTACATCTTTATTATATGTGATATCTTAACTTCCTGCCTTTCAAAGCAATGAAGAGTTGAGTTGCTCACTGAAAGTTAAACCCAGATTTACGCTGAGTGCCCCGGAACAGACTTTGACCAGTGTGATTCTAAAAATATCAGCTAACTGCTGAAGAATGCAGAATGAGACTTAGGTTTACACAGTAGTTGGGAAGCTGCCAGGTTAAAGGAGAAGCTGTCTTCACAGAAGTAAATTTCTGTTCAAGGTCTTAAAATCTTCATTTTTAACTGATAGCTGTGTTTGCTTAATTGTGGCAATTGATAGTGGAATACCACACTTCCTTTCCTCTAATACAGTGATTCCTTTGGTATTTCACCTTCAGTAGCTCCTTTGTTATACCTGATACCCTGCCCAGAATAATCATCTTCCCAATGTTTTCTTCAACCACAAAGAAGCCATAAAATACATTTGAAATACTTGCTGTTCTTTTCAAAGGAAACAAGGAAAAGTCCTAATCTGGAAGAGAAAAATTCCTCATGGGCAAAAATGTCATTAACTCAGGCATGTTTAAAAGTAATGTGTATTTGACAAATGTCCATACATTTGAAAGTGACTGGAGACACATACTCAACATGGGATATTGTCCACAGGGAAGATCCAAATAGATTTTGGGTGTTGCTGTAGAAAGAGGAGCTCATTCTTTCAAAACAAGTTGTTTAGCAAAGCATGCAATCCATATATTATGTAATATATTCTGTAAAACTGTTGTATAGATCTATCATAATTTCTTCCAAAGAAGGGACTAGGCTATGCAGATGATTGGAGACTAGTGGTTTTGTGTAGTGGTGTGTACAGCCTTTAATATGAAGTTGAAGGATGCAGGGAGATCTTTTGACTGCAAGATTTATAGTAGAAACTTAGACTGGCCACATTGAAGATAGGATTTACCAACTGTAAGAACTCAAAATTTGGGAGAAGCAGAAGAAGTGGGTGTGCTGATACTGTACATAAAATGTTAGATCTAGCCTTTGTTTAGTCATGCAAATTTTCGCGTGTATACAGCAAAAGAAGAAAATCCTACATATAGGTATATTTAAAATTCATAAATCTGGAGTAAAATTTTGGTTTTCAGAAGGAAGTAGTTTGAAAATCCATCTAAACAGGGTTGCTCTGCCTTGAATACAAAGAAAATCTGTTTCAATGAAAAATGTTAATACTATTGGAGTCTTTCAGGCATCAGAAAAGTTCAAGGATGTGTTCTGATTGCATGGACACTTACCTGGAAAAGGCTGCTAGGAATAAGCAGAGACCCTGCAAGAAACAGCAGGAAGAACTGAGGAAAGGATGTTATGTTACCAATCAAAAGGTGAACCTTAGCTGAGAATTGTTAAAACACGAACAGGCTTGGACTTTGTGTGCTTTAAGATAGATAATAAAAACAGGCAGATTGAAAATAAGGGAAAAGTTGTAACTGTTGATATGCAGAAGAAAAGATCTGAGAATCATCTGAGACTGATTTGCTAGAATGTATGGTTTCGAAATCAGCTCCAAGGAATAGTAGCTACAATCTCAGAGGAAATAGCACAGGTATTTATTCAATGCTTTGTGTTCACCAGAACAAAGTCTAAGAAATCACTTTCCATAAGGACAGTGATTTTTACCTCAGAAAGAAAAGTTGTAAGGAACTCCAAAATTAAAATTATTGTAAGGATAATTTGGAATTAGGAATTACCAAGACCGTGATAAATACAGATTGTATATTTCAGTAAAGCCAATTCAGAGATCTCTATTGCAGGATTCTAGAACAATCTACTCAGAAATTGACACTTACCTTCAAATTTCTGAGGCAGTCTTGTTAGTAGGAGTAACATCATTTAAGAAAAGATACCTGAATATAGGATATACAATGCTGATGTTCTAAAGATGCGAGAAATGTTGTGTCCAGTGCTAGAGTATAGAGAACTGTTAGTGAAACTTCAGAAGAAATTTGAAGGGATGGTGGAAACCAGAGAGAAATGTTAAAGTTCAAAATGAGCTTTCCAAAGGGCGTCATGCTTAACCCAGTGGTTTTGACAAGAAAACTGATCTCCTAGATGGGAAGTAGATCTTATCTGTTTAGGCAAATTTTGAAATTAGGGTGATGAAACTGTTGATGAATATTAAGAGGTTTAATTATTACTCAGGAAGATTATGCAAGAAGAGTTTAAAAACCATGGGAATTGAAATAATAAGTTTTAAAAATGAGATTTAAAAGTGAAAAGTGAAAGTTCATGTATGTGAGGTTGTACTTGAGCAGAGTATCTTTTCCTTAAAGGAGAAGCATCTAATTTGAAAATTCTGGAGAGTGGAATTGGGGAATGGTGAGATCTCTAAACTGCCAACATGAAGTGGCTGAAAAACTAGTGGACACAGATCTGGTCTTGCATGAAGAGCAGCTGGCCACACAGGGGCTGCTGAGGCTTTATATGGGGTACTGCACACCCTTTTGGTGCTCCACAGTTCCAGAAAGATAAAGTCAGACTGGAGCTGACTTCAGAGAAGGACTCCTAGGTTTGGAGTTTAACTGTGTGATGCTAAAAAACAATCAACTCTGAAAAGAAAGACAGTTGCTTTGCCAGAATCCAGGTGAGCAAGGAGGGGAATGGGTGAGTGGATTGCTTTGTCAATGTAAGTATTTATATATTAAACTATAAGAAAGCCTGAGAAAAATTTCCTGGGTCATTTTTCGAGTAGGAATTGTGAGGACAAAACACTGGCTGTAAGACTGACTGTACTCTGTTTTGAAGTGATTATGTGTTTTGCCAGTGATAGCTGTGAAGTGGGCTCCAGATCTAGGAAGTTGTCTCCAGTCCTTTGTTTCTGTGTCTTAACAGATAATGAAAAGAAAATTTATTTGTCAAAGTTGAGCACTTTCACGTAGGCAATCAATTTTAATCTGGTTTTACATTTGTGTTTTTCTTTTATTTAAAGATATTTCACTTGTTATTCTTGTTTAGTATAATTTGCTCTGGCTAGGAGAATGCTTTCTGTCTCTAATAATTGGTGATGATTATGATGGAATTGTATAGCCTCTGTGCATTGATTACAGTTCTTTGTATGTTTTGATTATGAAAACAGTGAGTTGTGCCTTCTGATTTGTTTTATTCATTATTATGTCCAGATGCATTTTGATGGAAAGAAGAATTAGATTGAAGGTTTACAAACCTCTCACTTTCTACATCTTGTTAAATTTTAAGTATTGTTGTTATAACAAGAAAAATCCCTTCAGAGTCATCAAATTTATTTGAAAAAGGTGGCAGTTTCTTCAGTGACTGAATCAACTGTGTGTGTTTATAATGACCTTCAGTATTTTAATTATTAATATACTGGAAGAAAAAAACCCACCCCCAGTGTTAGTTCTTTAGTGCTGTTCTTGGTTCCCAGTTTGGTTCTCAATATTGGACACGTAGAATTGGATGATTCTACAGCTCTAAATGAACTAAAAGAAGGCAAATTCTTTATATCTACTGAAGTGGCCAACAGTTAGTAGATGATTGTTTCAGTGTGCTTTTCCCCAAGTACTTAGCTGCTGAGCTCCAATCAAATTTGTCTTAACTTTATAGTACGAACATTTTTAGATACTTTATTAAATGACACTATTTGTTTAGTATTTAAATTTGAAGTAATAACATTACAAAGAAAAATACATTCTAAAAATGTGAATACATAAAAATCTGAAAGGTTTGGAATTAGTGTTTTTTACCTACATGGCATCTTGTTAGAAGAGTGCAAGTGTGTAGGTTACGTCTGTTGAACAAAGCAGGCTTTTGTAACATGAAATGCTACAGGTCCTATACAAGCCAGCAGTAATCCTTGTTAGAAGAATAATTTAGCTTTAGTAGGCTGCAACTTTCTGCCATATGGTTTGTTTACTTTTCTTGTGGAGATTAGAGTGTTCTTTCTGTGTTTGATCTCTAAGGATAATGTTGATTTTAAACAGGGGAGTTTTGCTGTGAACAAAATCTGATTTCTGAAATACATTCATAGTCACATTTTACTTGACCAATGGTTGGGGGGAATAAGTGACATGAGGCAGAGACCTCGCTTCAGTGTACATGAATAGGCAACCAGGATCTTGAGTCAACTGCAGGTCCAGTGAAATATGCCTACAAATTCCTCCATGTGTTCTGTTTCCTCTGGTATCCATACTGGCCCTGCACACTGTGCCTTGCTGTGCAGTTAGCTGAGCAGAGCTGTACATCCTTGAAGAGTCGTGATGGTACCTCCATTGTGGAAGGAAATGCCTTAACCTGTGGGTTGGATTCAGTGACTAATCAGAAGCCCTCTTCCCTTTCTAGATGATTTAGTCATAGCTATGAAACTCAGTATAGTTGATTCCTAAATCCTGTACTGTGGGTCAGTGTGTACAGTTTTCCTTTGAAGGAACAAGATGGTTTTGTTTTATGTTGTTTTCCTAGTATAGGTTACGTCCTGTCTTGATAGACTTCTGTTTCTTGCAGTTCAGTCTGAATTTTCATAAGCCTTGTCAGGTACAAAACCAAATCTGCCCTGACTACCAGACTGTAAAATGATCTGTGTGGAAGACTGGCTCCCCTCTTTATTTTTTTTTAATCCCTGAAGAATTCTGGATGTAGAAAGCACATCATTCATGGATCTGGGTCTCTGAAAAGATCTTTGCTCTCATGAAGTAGCCTGCTTTCTGCTTGTTCAGTTTTGGTTTTTGGAGCTTTGGTTAGATTATGCTGCTGTTCTGTGCTGCCTTTTTTTTCTTCAGTTTTTTTTCTTCAGTTAGGATAATGAGAGGAAATTAGAGTGGATTGTGTCAGTCTCTTTAGAGTAGTAACTTCGGAATGTCATCCCTCTTCATTTTTAGTCATAATCTCTTGATTTCTAAAGATAGAAACTTGGGAATAATTTCTGAAGTTGCTACAACTGAACCAAAAGCAATGTGGTGCACATAATGAAGACAGACGTTTTAAGGAGATAAATGTAAAGTACTTTAGAGATGTATTGGAAGGTAACTTAAAAAGACTGTTTCTTATATTCTCTTAGAATTGCAGTTTTGGTAGCAAAACACTGTACTGCTTTTTAAATGTTTGAAAAAACTAGTATTTTGCTTTCTTTTCATCTATTAAAGAGATTAAGCAATTTAATTGGAAATGATGATGGAAGAGTGCAGTAATTTCACATTTTCTCCTTTCAATTGCATAAAAGGGTGTTGTGGTTTTTTAAGATGCTATTTAAAATCTTATTTCTTATTATTTTGTATGAACAGTACATGGCAAACAGCATGCTCTTTGTTGCTCTGCACCTCTCTGAACTGTTAATGCAGTCATGCAGCCAGTTAGCAGATTGGATCAGAAACAAGTCTGTCAGTCACTGGCAACTGGGAAATGTGTTTTGAGCCAATAGGTCTCTTTACTCCTCTGGAGTAAAACTTTGGGGGACCCCAAATCCCTTGTTAATCTTTTTCATGAGAGATTTTGGCTCCAATTACAAGAGAAAAGCCTTCTTGAGAATGAAGATTGAAATATTTTTTAGAGTGGCCTCTAAATCCTCCTTATTCAGTCTTTTTCCTGGCAAAGTCATAGAGACAAGTTCTGCAAGTTAAACATGCACTAGCTGGACCATCTACCTACATAATCAGAGCCGGAAAGACCAATCAGATATACATTCAGATATCAGTACGGTATCACTATATATGTGCTTAAAAAGCAAACAAAAAAGCAAAAAAACCTCCCTTGACCAAACTCTTCAGAGACAGAGTCCTCTTGAATCCAAAAGTCTACTTTTGTGGTACTCAGGGAATCACTGTCCAAAGTAAGCAAGAGCAAAAGTATCCTTCTTTCATGCTTGTACAAGGTGTAACAGGAGAGGGGGCATTTAACTAGGTGTAGGACAATCATCAGTGGCTGCTGTGGGAGATGTGACCTAAGTGATGTCAGGCCATCGTTCTTATGGGTCACCATTTCTTAATATTCAGCTTTCCATTTCTAGTTTTTGATTTCCTAGGCTGCATTCCCACATAATTCATTATTTAGGAAGCATTCACACAGTCACTTCTGCAGCTTATTGGGTTAGTAGACTTTTGTAAATTTGTTGTCATATCTGGTAGGAATGTCTTAGAAATATCTGATAATATTTTATGGTGCTGTACCAAGTCTCTGAATATTCCTAGAGCCAGACTACTTGAACTCTGACTTTGTGGCTCTTGAAAAGAGTCTTAAGCAGGCTAGGAAATCCATCATAGTGAGCCCTCCCAGGAGTATTTTTTGAGAAAATTCTTTTGAAGTTAGTATTAATTTCCTAGGTAAAATCTGAAATTCTTAAGGAATGGATGAGTCCTAAGCTTGGGACTCATTTCACTAGTAGCTTGTGACCAGAAGGTTGTGCAGGGTGCTACCAACTAAACGGAAGAGAAACAACATCTCATGAAAATTTATTGTGGAATTTAGTACTGATATTTAATGGTGTCTTGGATTAATAGTTTAAGTTAAAGAAGAACTTTTGAGAAAAGAAATTAAGAAATTTCTGCAAGAATGTTGTCTAACCTTTTGGCAGGACAGTGTCACAATTAGCTGACATCAATAGTGAGATGACCATACTCCTAGTTTTGGAGAAGGATGAATTTTATTTTTATTGCATGTTTTTCTCTCTGTTTGAGAGGAGTCTTTGTTATCTGAGACATTCTTAGGATAATTTTAGTCTTTGAAAACTCAGTTACATCTGTGCGAGTACAGGAGTGGAAAAGTTTTGGCCTGATTTGAACTGGATTTGCTAACTGTTGAAAGAACATGGGAAGAAAAGATGCTGACAGATGAGCTCTTGTGGATTGAGCTGAAGCAATTTTTTTAATGCTACCAATGCTAGCTGTCAGTCTTGCTCTTCTGCTGCAGGTGATTTTCCTCATTGAACATGTGGCACAAAGCTTTATTTAGGCTAAAAATGGACTGTGGACATGGCTTTCAGATTATGTGCAGGTTAGCTGCCTCTATCCTAGATGGGAAGGCAAGCTCTTCATTTTAGAACTGTAGCAGATGGTTTTATTTGAGCCCCATGTCGTTTTCAAAAGAGCTGTCGTGTTAGCCTCTTACTGAATTACATTTTGCTGTCAGAGAAAAGGAAACCTTTTCTCAGCCAGTCTAGGTGGTATAACTAGAATTCTCTTTGCTCTCAATGCAGCATGCAGAATCATGATTTCATGCAGTTTATTTTAGTTGATTCCTGCTGGGAGGTAGGATCACGCCGAATTTTGCCAGCTGTTGTATTCAGGTGGACCCTTGTGTCATTTTGTGTAATATTAACATTTGTGGAGGCAGATAAGCCTGCCAGACCCCTCCCATGGAGAGTGAGCTTATCTCATAGCTTCCCTGTAGAGATTCCCTTGGAAGAAGCAGAACTTTTTGGTTACAGTCACTTCCCATAATGCTCTTGGAGCCCTAGGTAGATTCTTTGTAACCCATTGGCCTCTGCCCTCTGACACCACCCCGTTTTTCCCCGATAAACCCTGCATCTACCTCGGCCAGGAGGGAGCTCTGTCCCTCCCCTTCGCAAGGCACCTGCCGATAAAGCCACCCCTCGTGGAGCCGCTCCACGGGGCTCCTGTGTCTCTCTCTCCCGGAGTCAGCCGGGGTTACCTCGCAAGGCAGAGCTGAAATCACTCGCTGAGTCACTGCTTAGAGCTGGATGCCTACAGCCTCAGGCCGTGTTCCTTGCGGAGGTTCCCCAGGCGGCCAGAGGATTGCCGGAGGCCCCTAGAGAGCGGTTCCTTGCGGGAGCCCTCTCTGGGAGAGCCTCAGCACACGGGTCTGATCAACAGAGACCCCTCGGCCATTCACAAACATTCATAACTACAATTGTGTAGCGATTTGCCCTGAATACATGCTGTTAAACTTGCGCTATATTTTAAATAATACACAGAATCACAGAATATTCTGAGTTGGAAGGGACTCACAGGGGTCATCAAGTCTCACGCTTAAGAGAACAGCTGATAGAGGGATCCAACCCACAACCTGGGCATTATTATCATCATGGTCTAATCAGCTGAGCTAATCTCACTGGGCCTGAGTTCTGCCTTGCTTCAAGCATATGTCTTGCTTTTCTATTTTCTAGCTAACTTCCTCAGGTAATGGTATGCTGCTTAATTGCTGTGATCTTAAGTTTGCTTATTCTGGAGGTAGAGCTGAGTTTCATTTGAGATGTCTCACTTGTCACTGAGGAAGACAGCAGAATCCTTTGACTTACTACAGCAGTAAAATATATTTTGTTTCATATGCTCAGGATATTGTCAGATGAATTTTAGTCTGAAACTTGGATAAAATCAAACCTGTAATTTTAGAGATTTCTTAATGTATTAATTTTTAATCTCAGCCTTTCTGAAAGCTGATGTCTGTTGGCTATCTTCAGGAGCTCTTAAAGCACTTCAGCTGTTTTGATTCTCTGAGGTTTCCAACCAGAGAAAGTGATGTGGGCTGGAGAAGGATATTCATGATAGTAGGATCAACATTCCATTGATAATGAAAATTTGGGCAGTATTGTTATGTAGTAGCTCCCTGGAGTAGTGGGAAGCCAGACTTAGGAGGTGAGAAAAGCAAGATTAAGAAATAAACCCTGAGAGCAGTTCTAATATTTAGAAAACAATTTAAACTGATCTAATCTGCCACTGTTGGGGTCCAGTACAATGATGCTCTCCAGGGCATTCTATTATCTCTGAGTACCTTACTGTACAAGACATCTTATCAAATGGTAATCTGCAAAAGTTCCTTCAAATGTCATGCTTATAGATCCCTTCTTCGTTATTTTTTATTATCTAATGTATCATAAAAGATGAAGAGCCAAAACTGTTATTGAACAGACCATAGTGCTGCTGCTGTTCTAGCTCTCCAGGTGGTTTCTGCCCATTATGTTGTGGCAGCTCTGCTGTAATGGGGAAAACCATGTGTTTATGACTTTGGGGGGGATGCACTTCAGTTTTCTTTATGTTTAACTCAGTGAATTGCTTTCACACACCTGTGCATGCCATCTCAAAAGAGATGGAAGGAGCACAGATAATGGTGGAATGAGGATGGCATTAAATTTGTGTTAACTTGAATTTATGCAGTTGAGAAGTGGTTTATTTTCTGTAATTCAGAGAAACATTGATGAACAGTAGGGACTTTGGAAACCACATCTTGAACTTTTTCTTCTCTCAGCTTCAGGGCTTGACAGTGTCTTGCAGTCCACTTCCAAAATGACCATGGAAAAATAAAACTAATAATTTTTGGTGATGTTGTTTCTCTTCAATTTTAATGAAATTATTTTTGTTATTAATGTTGGGATTTGCTGTCCTTTTTCTGGGTGTAGAACAAGTCACAAACCATAGCTGATTTCTCTGGTTGTATATATTTTGGTGTGTCTTTTGGACTTGTGTTTTCTTGGGTTCAGTCTTTATTTCCTCATTTTCAAACATAATTTTGTGCATTGTCTTTGACTTGTTTTAAAAGGTGTTTTTGAGCAACTTTCAAAACTTGGGCTACCTGAAAGAGTAGCACAGTGCCATAGCATGACAGGAAAGGCTGGAAGAATTCTTTGTAGCTATGTACTCGTTAGGTACCCTTGTGTTTCAGCGCAAATGTAAACGCTAGTTCCCTTTTTAAATGTGTCATCTTTGTTTTGGATTTCAGACTTCTTTACTTTTAATAGTTCAGGGATCTTTCTTAAAATGCAAATTTGTCACAATGGGAATCCTATAAGGATAGATCTGTTTGAAATGGTAAGAGTTTGATTTATAAATAAGGCAGTCAAAACAATTATAGTATGAAAGGCACCATGATGTGTTACATCATGTCAAATTCACAGCATTATTTAGAAGTCTTCACCCAAAATGAGTAGCTAATGCAGTTTCAGCACGTATGTATTTGTCTAAAATGGTCTGCTTTAACATTATTGTCTTCATATATCATACTATAACCATGATTTATTAGTGCAAGCTATACCCTAACTGTGGTGAATGCTACATATCACATTGATGATGGACTCTGCCTTTTGAGATCCATCAGTTCTAGGAGATAGAAAATACTTGAGAAGGTCAGTGGCCATGTTTGGACTCAGAAGTGTGCCTGCAGATCTGCTCTCACATTTTGAGCAGTGAGTAGGCTTTTGGTGGGTCAGATTAGTGCATAGCATGTGACTAACTTGATAGTTACCTCACCTGTGAATTTCTTCTAGTAGAGAAGAGCAAAACAGACAGTAGCTGCCATGCAGGGCTTAGGTTGGTTGGTGTGGAGTCTAGAAAATGAGTATGTGAACGAATTTTACCTAAAGGACAAAGCAAGACATTCTAGAGAGCATGCTGGTAAACTCTGTTCTTTCCCACATTAATCTTGTGAATCACCCTGCACTTTGCACTCCAAGTGAAATACAAGAAAAAGTGTTTTGTGATGTGGGTGTATGGAGAGAGAAGTACAGGGAGGAGTTGAGGACTGCAGGCACAATAATGAGTGAAAACAAACAAGGCAGCTGCTCTGCCCTGAGCTCTGTCAGAGGGGGAGACACAGTTACACACAGCTTTCTAAGGCCTGTAGTGGGATCTTGTAAATAATATGAAATTGATTTAAATTATGAAATTATATGGAAAAGAGAATAAATTGGATATGCTTCTTTTTAACAACCACAATTTTTCTCATTATTTGTATCTTAGTATCTAGAAGGCTAAGCAAGCTGACTTAAAAAGTGCTATACTAGGCTATATTTTCTATTTCTGTGTGTCTGGCTTTCCTGAGTTGCATCATCACTGTATTTAAATTTGCTTGATGTTTTTTGCTGATGAAAATATACATAGCATATATAGCCCAGTTCTTTGCAGATATGAGCACCTTAAGCATTGGGGTTTTTGTAACTGTTAAATTTTCCTTTTTCTATTTGTTTTTCTCCTTTGTCTGATGTTATTTGCTTTGATATGATGGCATTCTTTTCAGCTTGGCATTTAGACAAAGGTTTCTTATATGTTCTTGACATTGTGTGTCATAGCTAGCTTTTAACATTTCACATCAAATTTAGCCTGACTTTTTTGTTGGTTTTGTTCTGGTTTTCTACAGTGGACAGGCCAAAATCCCAGCAAATCAGAACTTCTGGTACCATAAGGCGAACTTCTTCTTTGGACACAATAACAGGACCTTACCTCACAGGACAGTGGCCACGTGATCCCCATGTACACTACCCTTCATGTATGAAAGATAAATCTACTCAGGTAAAAGCTGTAAAACAAGACAACAGAGATGTTTCGTATAATGGTCTGCTCAATTTAATTCTGAAGAATGTGGATTCACTTAATTTTACTATAATTGTGAAACCCTAAAATAGGTTACAGTAGTCTTTCTTTAATCGGTGCTAATGCAGTAACATGTTATGCGACGATATTTTTATGCTTCTAGAGAACAGTAGTAGTTGAAAATAATTTTCTCAATGTGGGCAGATCTGTTGAGGCTAAATAAGCAGATATCAAGCTCAGCCTTGTATCTGGTTTATTTTGAAGCTGCTACATGCAAAATTGTGCTGAGTGTTATTTAAGAAAGAGTCACTATAGCAGTGGCTGACAAACTAAAGATTTTACTCAGTCGTGGTAATAAATCTGGGGGTCTCAAAATACGTGTTTGTGTGGGGGTGAGGGAACACTACTGAGGTTATTGATGGCCTGATACTCTTGTGATTGCCTTGGATTCTCTTCAGAGCTCTGTCCTTGGCAGGACCCTGTGGCGAGTACGCTGCTGGGGCATTCTGCTGCTCCAGTGCTCTTTGGCTAGAAAGGTGAATGTTCTTTCTTGCCTGCTTCTTCCTCCTGCTGGAGCTTGTTGCCCATGAAGATGATCACTGTCAAACAGATTAGTAATACGTAATTCTGACTACCCCCCAGTTATTATCAAAAGAGTACCATTCTTGTTTTTTCAGTAGTGCCTTTGGGATTTGGAATATACCATCTGAATTTGTCTTCCAAACTAAATTGGAAACAAGCAGAGAGTAGCTCTCTTCAGCTGTTTTTTCAATCTAACAGGCCTTGTAGGTTTTGTTGCTAAATCAGTTGCTTATCTCTTATGCCATGATTCTAATCAATAGTTATGGGTCTTGAAATATGGTTCTAGTCTTTTGTGTAATACTGAGATTCTCAGGACAAGTTAGAATGTACATAGCTCATCTCTAAAATAGGGTGTCATGCAATGCAGGAAGCCCTTTGACAGGGTAAAGATAAGCACAGAATGCTTAGAAAATAAAAACAATGGGTCTGTATGTTTCCGAAATCTTATTTAATGAATTTGAGAAACTGATGATTAAAATGTTCCAAGAAGAATTTTAGAAACTGTAGTGAGGACCCTTTGGAAGAGGCCGTCTTCATGTCCTGCTTATTTTGAAACCAGACAGTCAGTTTTAGCAATAAAACAGCAATCATATTTACTGTCACAAAATATCTACCTAAAAAGCCCTTAATTCTGGATATATTTTCAAGGTGCCTTCCTTTCACAGTACTATGCCTTTAAAGTCTTTCTGTTTTGAAAACATAATTTCCATTCAGGAGATTTTCAGTAGCATACTTTGTAGTTACTGTATTTCTCAACCCCTCTCTTAAAATATACATCCGTATCAATCTTTACAAATACCCTTATGAATAGAAAATTTAGAATATTTAAACATTCACAAACAAACCTTTTCACTAGTTACAGAAAAGATAAACAAACTGTTCTATAAATATTTGAGCTCCAAGTATTTGGCAATAAAATTGCTTTCCTAGTGAGCTCAAGTAAGTGTTCAGGTTATTTGAACTGTTGGCTGCTTCCCTTGGCCTCATTCAGAAACTAAAAATGAAGTTTTATGTTTTCAGCATAATCAGGTGTAACTGAGAGGGAAAGCATACTGCTGTCATTATAAAATTAAGTATTACTTCAAAGGGGTAGGAACAGGGAGATCTCGAGGTTTGGATTTGTGGATATCTTCTCTCAAGGAATTATGTTAGCTGTCTTTTTATTCAAATTATGCTAAACTCAAGTATGTATCAGTGTTTAAGTCACTACTTGGGACTATGAATATGTAAAATGGAACAAGCATATTGATTTGCTCAGTGATTTCCAGTTTGAAGACTTTTTGTTTGGTGGGGTTTTTTTACCAAATAAAATGCTCACTAGGGAGACTTGCAGATGATTATAAGATTGTCTTATGTTTTGGTGTGTGTCTGGGTTTTTGTTGTTTGAGCTCTCTGTAGTTTGAAGTATATCTAATTTCAAGAACTAAGGATGAGTTCCAAGTTGTTGATAGGATGCATGCATAGCAAATTAAGTTAAATAAAAAGAAGATAATGAAAATCAATAAACCATTCTTCTGTATGAGTGAGTTTCATCGGAGAATAAATTATCTCTTGTTTTACTTCTAAATTTATGAACAATGCCATCAGTATAACTTACATTGTAGGTGGAATAATTATTTCTCTTTCAAGGGTATGTTTTGTTCCTAATTAAACATTAATCTAAAATCCAAATTTTGTGGAGTTCTCTTAACGTTGTAATTATGGCTGTTCCAGGTTTCTTAGAATTTTTGTTTTTAAAGAAAGAGAGACAGTTCTGGTCTTCATGGTGATCAGATGAACCTTTAATGAGTTTTATTCCAAGTCCTTGTTTCCACTTAAATTCTTTCAACCTGTATAATGCTCATGAATAAAATGTTTCTTCAAAATAATAGAAGGGAGTGAGAAGAATTTTAGTTTCTGTCGTGTCTTGGAGAATAGGAACTACGGTTCATATTTCTGTGTCACTCTTACTTGCCCCAAGTGTTTTGACTGAAAATACAGAAATGCTTCTGAAAAGAAGAAAAGTGAGGTGGTTATGACTGCTTTTGGAAAAACACACTGTAACACTGCATTGTGGTATTTGTATAAATCAGTATTTCTCAGAATTCTGTCTGTATGTTTGTGTGTGTATGTGTGCATATGCATACAACTAGCTGATCCTTAGGACCAGCACATTTTGGATAATCAGAGGTAGGCAATTTTATTTAGTCATGTTTTAAGTATTTCAGAAATGCAGGTATACTTCCTATTATAGGAAGTTACATGTGTTGATATACTTTGTGATTCCCTTTCCTGAGTTCCTCTATTGTCCTATTTTCCTCTCCTTTTTAAAAATCTGAACTTTTCATTAAGGCCATTTAAAACTCAGTACAACTTCTTTCCCCATTTCTTCCTGTCTCTTTTGGGAGCACTGATGGAACAATTTTGTACACCACTTATTTATGCTTCATCATTTAAGTACTTCCCCCTTCATACTGTAAAGAACAACTCATTATTGAAATAGCTATGCCTCACCATGGAATCTTCAGAAACCTTTGGATAATTGTCAGAGTTGACAAATACAATTTTTTGGCCATAGCTAAGTAATTAAAAATTATATTTATAAAATAAAAAAGGAGAGATTAAAAAGAAACATGATATTGATGTCATAACAAAAATATTGTGAGTTAAAGTTCGTCTACATAGTCTTTCTCAATCTAAATAATGCAAAGAAACAAACAAATGACCAAGTGGCATATTTATTATCCAGTGATTCCCAATTGATGACTGAGGCATATCCAGCAATATAGGAATCCAGTTTTTCTCATTGTATATGGCAATTAGGTATTGCACAAATGAAATTAAAGAAAGTTTGCAAAATGCCTTTGAGAATATTTACTTCTCTAACCTAAAGAATAGTGTAGAGTTACTAGGCTGGAATGCTTGGCTAGAATATGTTCTTCTTATGGGTAGGTCAAGGCTTTAATGTAGTTAGCTCTTGTTAGACAGATTTTGTTTTCTTCTTGGTAGATACTTTTTTTCTCTAAAATTAACAATTATAAATGAAGAGGCCAAATTCCATGAAGTTTTTTTATTGGTGTATTAGTTATCATTGATTTTATGGGATACTTTAATGATGTACACTGGCAGAAAGAACAGGGAATAAGATACGTGTCATAGAACTATGAATTTGTCATTCTAACTTTACTTAACCTGGTAACATATGTTTAAGAGTCATCATCTATAATCAAATTGACTTCTAACTGCTTAGGCAATTTCTTTTGTAAAGTTTCTAGATGGCCTTTGAATGCTTTAGAAATACCTGAAAACCCATCAGTTTTTATCTTCTAGTGCTGCTGTTGGGTTTCTTTTGAATAAAGTTCTTCAAAACCATTGCTTCCCCTGTAAAGTGTAGACATATGTAGATATTCCAGAATGCAGGGTGGATGTGGTAATTGGACTGAAGGGCTGGCAATAAATGTGAGATATTTAAAGTAATACAGTCTTTAGGTTTAGGTATATGTCCCTCTCTGGCATGGGTGGAAGAGCAAG
Source organism: Erpornis zantholeuca (assembly GCA_013400515.1). Lineage (NCBI taxonomy): Eukaryota > Metazoa > Chordata > Aves > Passeriformes > Timaliidae > Erpornis > Erpornis zantholeuca. Next base: position 89,578 of record VZTN01009391.1, read on the forward strand.
TCAGGGTTACCAAACGTGTTGGGAAAAGTGCCACTCTCCACAAGGCTCCATGAGTTAGAGCAATGGTGATTGTGGTTTACATGAAGACTGAAGATAGCAAACAGATGTGGCATTCTGGGCATGTCCTATCTCACGTGTCAACTGAAATGGACCTCAAACCTTCACATCTTGAAAACAAAGGATTCATGTCTCGTAGGCGCAGCATGCATTATCTGATGTTTTCAAGGTTCTCCCTCTAAAATCTTAGTTTCTTAATACGGCCTTGCAGGACTAATCCTTCCTCATGAAGTTCAGTGCATCACTTCTGTGATGCTCTAAATTTCTTTCTGCTCAGAAATGTTACCAGTTTCACATTTGGTGCCTGGCCTCTCTTACTGTAAGAGGTACTCTTTCTCTCTGACTTGAGGTGCAACTGTGGTTTTGTTTATTGTGATTCAGAAATTTTTCTTCTAATACAATTCTGAATTATGTTTTGGCTTTAATTTTTTTTTTCATGTTTAACACTTGAGAAGTACACTTGCAGCTTCAAATGAAGGCTTCCATTGATAAAGCCTGTTTTGTGGAAGTTGTAAACAAGATGAGAAAACAATTATCATGAAATGTGGCGTATGTGGATGCTACACTGCCCCATCTTATTTATGGTATAAATTACAGCATTTAAATGAGATATGAGGTGGTCATACATAAGCTAAACTTAAGCAGAATTTCTGTTTGAATGCAACAAGTCTGGGGTGCTTCTGTTTGTTTTTAAAAGATTTTGTGTGAATACAAGGATTTGATATTACAAACCCAAAACTATTCTTCATACAATGTGGATTACAATATATTATAAACAGCAGTTTCTGAGGTTTGAAGAAGACTACCTTGCTATATTTTAGTAACTGCTTATGTTGTATTATTTTTGTAAATCTTTTTCTTTTTTAAGTCTGCCTCTAAATGCACATTAACGTAATGTTGTCCAACTTCAGTACAGTGCTAGGAACACCATACAGTGTTGGTAATCTAATACTGCAGGTAAAATTTGGGATCACACATAGTCTGCCCCCTGTATACTGTGTATGTGTATTTTGAAGGGTTGTGTCTTGACTCAGTTTACCAGGGGCTGAAAGCACCTGTGTAGTCCTTGTCTCCAGAGAGACGCTATTTGAGTGGAAGAGAATGTCCAAGCACACTTGAACAAGTACAAAATTTAGGATTAAGTGAATAGATATTTTCTGATTTTTATTTTTTCATTTCTGAATAAATCTTCTGCAATATAAGTATATTAATATAATATTAATATAAGTAATATAAGTATTCCCACCTCTCTGTCCTAACAGTCAGTGGTGGTGTTGATGAAGGTCTTCAGGGGTTGATCTTAGTTTGCTTTTTGTCCTTGTTATCTGGATCAATATCTGTGTTTACTAAAAATACAGTCAAGCTTGTGTGTTCTACATATTTGTTTTGTTTTTTAACAGTGTACTTCTCTTTATTGAGCAAGTGACTCTGGCATTTTAGATTCTTGATATCTTTTTAGTTTATTCATCTGTAGTTGAAAGGATATGAGCTTATAATGATTGCTGGTACACTCTTCTGCACTACCAGTAAGTATTTAAGCCCCCAAACTGCCTGCTTCTACTTCATCCTGGTGTGCCCCAAATTGTGGAGCAGTGCTGTATTCAGAAAACACTCTTTAAAGATAAATTTTCTCCAAATTCTCTTTGCATTGCTGCAGTTGTTTGAGGGTGTGGTTCCAGATGTACTTGGAATATAGTAAAATACTGTAAGACCAATTTAAATTGGAAAGTAAATTGTAACAGATTGTGAAAGCCCATGATTTTGAAAAAGTAAAAAATTTTCCCCGTTTTCTCTAGTTCAGTAGAAATCTGCAAGCCACTTCAATGTTTTAGAAAAACAACGTTTAAACCCAACAGAATGTCTTTCACACAAATGTCAGGGAGAGGGTAAGTACCCAATCTGCAAAACAAGTAATTATTTAGAACGTGGCTCCGTTAAAATGCAGAGCAAGCAGATGCACACACAAGGTGACACATTTGATTTTATTCTTTTTTTCATAACCACATTATCTTCTGGTTTCTTCCCCAGACCCAAACAGAAGGGGGTATTACATGACAGAGTCAAGTAATAAATACACAAAACTCTTACCTTTTTATATAAGGACTTGTTTTTTCTTTTCTGGGAACATGCAGGAAAAACTTCAGGACTGATTTTTTCCATTTTGCTTTCTAGTCACCCACACAGCTTGCTGGGCCTTTGGCTGAAGTATTACTGGTGGTGTTAAAATAACAGAGAAAAAGGCTCACCAAAACCAGGGGAAGTGCAGGGCTGACAGAAAACACAAGAGGGTTGAATAGGCCTGTGCACACAAAGACTGAGTGCATTAAATATTATCTCTGATGAGCTAGGTGCTGGGCTGTAGGCTGTATGATACTATGGCACAATGTGGTGGTTATGAAGGTGCAGCCCATGCTCTGAAATTGCAGTTCTGTCCTTGATGGTACCGTGCCTGGCCTAGTTTAGCTGGAGGGGCCTGGCTCTGGGGGCTGTTCCCAGCTCCCTTTGCATGGCAGTAAGGAGCTGTAAGTGTTGGTGTTAGGGTGTTCTCCAAGGTGGTGCCTGGGCTCCTTCCTCAGCCAAAGTGTCTCTATTACCCATGTGGGTACTAAAAAAGTTTCTAGATGCTATATAGGAAGCAAGAGTAAAGAAAACTGTGGAGGATCTGAGTTTCCAGGCATGAGAACAAGTCCTGCAGGGATGTGGATCCCAGATCTGTTTGTCTTGCAGGCTGGGGTTCTGTCTCCCTAGAAGAAGGGTCAGCAGTGGTCCTCTCCCTTAAAAGCCCTACAGACAAATCATTGTTTTCAGTGGTACGGTTTTATTTCTTGTGGACTTACTGTGAAAGGTTTCAGCTAATACTAGTAGAAGTTGTTGGGGGAAAAAGCCCCCAACATAAACAGATTTATATTTATGTGCCTATAGCCCTGAGTTTTGTACAGTTCATATCCCAAAATTAATATCCCTGATTTTCAGATGTTTCTGTTGTTCCTGTTGTGACTCCTTTGTTCAGTAATTCTGGTGGATAACCTCAATTTTCATAATAGCCTTGAGGTGAATAAGCATAGTAGTTGAAAAGAGATTGGGCTTTCAGATGCTTCTCAGTCTTTGGGGTTTAACTTTAGCTCCTATATCTAAAGACAATCCCCAAACTTCTGGGCATTGAGGTATGGCTGAAAAAGGCCAGCCTGTCACTGTGCTGCTCATGTAAATTGGTGCCAAAAATAATAAAAGGTGTATCAAACTCTCTATCAAGTCAGAGTTAGCAAGAAGGGATTGATCCTGTGGTCCAGTGGTTGAGGAAGACAGGTAAGAGAAGTGAATCCTGGCTTGAGTTTGTACAAATTTTTTTAATCTCGTGGTTTTTGAAACTGTTCACTGAGTGAAACATAGACATGGATGCTAAAGCACCAGGTGGGAGCAGCCAGGTGAGGTTTTTTGTCAGGCCACTGATTCCTTCTTTAGTAATGTGCATTGTTCTCATGCTTTGTAAGTGCAAGTTTACAAAGCCTTGGTCTTCTGTATTGCTTTTTATTTATTGAGACTGTTAGTGCTGCATATCAGATTCTGAAATTTATTCATGTAGCTCTTGTAGCCTAAAGGGTAAAGCAGTCATTTGTGCCAGAAGTTTTTCTTGCATGGAGAATTCAGTACAGTGCATTTTTTTTCTCCTTCTAGACACCCAGCTGTTGGGCTGAAGAAGGAGCAGAAAAGAGATCACATCAGCGCTCAGCATCATGGGGAAGTGCTGATCAGCTGAAAGAGGTGAGAAGTTTTGCACAGTGGAGCCTTTCAAATTTTTATAAGCCCAAGACATTTTTTAAACCCTTTCTGGAGTCCATGAAACTGCACCCTTTCCCTCTTCTCTTTTGCTTTTGAAACAGGTTTTACCTCCAATCTAAGAGTTGTTTGAAAAGTGATTGTTACTTTATGCTTGTTGGACTTCCTCTCTGCGTATGATGAAGTATTGGCTGTGAAAGACTGGCCAGAGGGAACATTGAGGAACCAGCTTCTTGGAGCTTGCTTTCTGTTTGGCGTTACCTTAGTTAGCTCTCCAACCTTAATGCTGCTCTCCTGAAAGAGGCAAAGTGTCAGGTGGTGTGTTAACATATTCTGGTATAGAAAATTCGTTCAAATTTTAGGTTGGAGATAGAGAGGACACCACTTTGAGTGCTTGAAATGCTCTTTAGTCATGAATATTTTGCTGTAGACTACAATTGCATCTGGAAAGAACCTACCACAAGTGAAGTGCATTTGTTTAATGAGAAAGTAGATACAGTAAAATGGTCTCCAGCTCAGCTGAAATGACATTATCTCAGTTTTTGTTCCAGTAACCTTCACTTTTTCCAGAGTTAGAGTAACTAAATCTGTCCAGAACCTAAGGGGGTACATTCAGCCTCATGCCCCTGTCAGGAAGGGTGCAGCCTCTCTTCAAGAACTGCACTTTTCCTTTCAAAAAATTAATCTTGCATCATGTTCCCATGAGGTGAAACTTTTCCGTTTGTACTCTGGGCTTTTTGCATGCTCTTTCCTGACTCCCTTTTGAATACGGCATTCAAAAATGAGAAGAAATGTATAGGTTATCTAAGGAGAAAAAGTTAGAGGCAGTATATATTCCTCTTCTGGACAGACATTGATAGAATAATTGTCAAAAGGACTGATGCAAGTTTAATTACTTGAATTTTACAATTATGACAATATTATTTTAAAATTTGACAAATACAAAATAACCTTGCAATCCATTAATGGCAATAGCGTCATTTTTGAAGATGAGGACCTGTGCCAAAGGGACATTGGTCAAAAGAGGGTTTTCTGTTCCCATCTCACTCAGTACCTTTTATGAAACCTTGATGTATTGGTACATGGGCCTTCAGTTGTCTGGATGACTTCATTTGCAGCTGTGAGGAAGCATTTGGAATCACAGATTAAACGACCAGAAATTAATACAGAAGGAGTTTTGTGCCAGAGGAGTTTTGTCTTAAACCTTACCTACCAGCACAAAAAAATTATAATACAGACAGGAGTAGCATCTGTTTTTCTAGGATAATGTTTTCCTGTGTTTGCTGAGAGACTGTCCCTCATATTCTGGCAGTTCCCTATCACCTTGTGCAACAAGCAGCTCTACTTCACCACAGGCCTGTGGCTGTCAGTGATACTGAAACCTTCAGCATGTAAGCAAGTCTCTACCATTTGATAACAGCGATCCATTGTGCTGGGTCGCCACCCTCTTGGTGTACTGACCACAAGAGAAAGATAAGAAATGTGTGGCCAATATGTTTCACAGTTCCTTTTTTTGATAGAATGCATTAGTGGACAAAATAGGTTCTGTGGAAGGGAGTTGTTTCTGTCCAAACTTTGCAATGGTTATTCACCCCAAAACCACCCTTGTCTTCTTCAGCTTGCAGTTCTTCCCCCTTCTCTTTCCTTTCTCCAGCTACTCAGGCCAGTTTTCTTACCTTTTCTAGCTCATTGGCTTCATAATCCAGTGTCATTCTGCATGCACCATCCAGCCACTAGTTGTCTACCCCTGTCTTACTCTTACCTTGCAGCTCCTTGTCAGTTCTGACTCTCCATCATTTGTCTTCTATTTTATCTCTTTCCTTTCCCTCACATGTCAGCCTGTGTGGTCGGTGTTAAGTGTTTGTTCAATACCAACAGTATCTGTGCACTCAGTTTCTTTGTGCCACAGTAATCTGCAGTTCCTGGAAGGAGAAATTCTCTGGGGTGGTTCTATTCAAACTGTAAAGCCCACAAGAAGCAGAATTGTTAACAAATGCAGCTGCACATTCCAGATATCTTTTTTGAACATGTGCAAAGTGAAATTTTTGCCAAAGCTTCACCAAATGTAAAGATTCTTCCAAAGGACTAGAGAAGCACATTTGCAGTATAAAGGACCCCCAGGCAAATGTTTGGCTTTTAAATCCAAAACAGTGGAAAACAGAGCTATACAGGTAAAAAGCTGAAATAATGTGCTTTGGCACATAAAATGGTAAAATCTCTTCCACTCCGTTTTCATTTTAAATCACATTCTTAAACAACTCTAACACTTGGACTGAAGTCTCTGATAGGAAGGAGGTAGAAGAGCAGAATGTTGCATGGTAGACATTTGACAAAGCTGTAGGCAGCTGAAAGCAAGAGCTTAAGTAATGGAAATAAAAACATCACCTTCTCCTGGGCAACTGCTTTTGTTATGTGTGGTGTAGGTGACATTGTTCTGCTTAGAATTTTGAATTGTTTCCCATAGCATTTGACAGTAAACAAATAGATAGCTGTTTGCAGTTTCCTTGGCTTTTTTTAGCAGTTTGGGTTCGTGTTTTCTTGCTTCAGAAATTAGTGGAATGATTTTTAACATGTTTTTTTTAATACATATTGGTACTGTAAACTAGCTAAACACTTGTGTGGTACTTACTGTTTATGATAAAATAAGATTGAATGTGTGTTTAAATTTAAAAAAATATTTTTTTCCTTGGTTAAATTTAAATACTATCAAAATGAATTAAGTTTTTTAATACAACTTGTAGCTCTTGACTGGGACATAAAGATTGCTATCAGTCTTTATTCTGGACACAAACCCAAGTGATGGTTAAAACGACTAGTATTTTATCCCTTTTCAACCCAAATAATGAGTTTTGAAATTCTGTTGACGTTGTTCAGGGACAATTTTAGTTATTGCTTACCCTGAACTGGAATTTACCCAGAACTGGGAAAAACCCTCTATTTAAAACAAGTAGTTTTTGCTTTCTATAAGTTTTTAAAGACACATTTCAGACAGCTGATTTTTCACTTCCCTTAAGCAGCTCTCTGTGCTGTATCTGTTACACAGACAGCAGCAGCCTCTAGTTGGAAGGTCCCTTTTGCTCTAACAGAGTACTTGAAAAGGCCGTAGGAATAAAAGAGAATTGAATATGAGAGCTCACATGCCTAATGTGCTTTCATATACCAATTGAAAGATTGTATTCAAAGGTTTAGGGTGAATTTCTAATGCTTGTTTTGCTCTTTGACCTATTGGTTGTCTTGTTTATTAACAAACATTTCATGAAAGAGATGGAGCTCACTCATTAGCAAGGAGTTTGTGGCTTGATCAGAATAGGAAGTTACCATCTTGTGTAGCCTGAGCTGTAGACATACAGCCTCCTGACTGGTAAATATTAGTGAGCATTTGGAGAGGTACAGTGGGATGTGTCAAGTTCCTTCATATTAGTCTGCATCTAGGTCCCTTCAAAAGGGAAAAATCACCCAGATATTCAGATTATCCTGGTGTTGTAAAGAACTGAGCTAATTTGGTTATTTCTCAATTTAGTGCCATTAGTTACATTAGATTGCATGCATATCGCAAGTGGCATAGACAAAATTCATATTATTCATTGTACATTGTTCAAGCTGTAGAAATACTTAAGAAGCAAAAGATACATTTATAGGGGGTTTTCCTGACTTGTTTAGTAATCCCGGATGGTCATTTTATCTTTGGCTGACAGTAAACCATCAAGACCAAACTGAAACTTTGTGCCCTGAATGACTTTCTGTAGGTTTCTGATGCACTGATCTTTGTGTTTTCTTGGTGTTTTTTGTTGGTGGGGTTTTTGTATAAATTACTTTTAAGATAAGTGAAGAAAAGAGTCTTTCCACTGCATCAGCAACACTGCAGAGAACAGTCACTAGAAGAGCAAAGGGGGAAAATTCCCTTAATTTTTCTTGAAATATGCACAGATTTGTGCTGTGTTTTCCCCCTCCATGCAGTCACATGACAGTACTTGCCAAATGTGAATTAAAGGGTGTACTTTGAAATTTACTACATATATGTTCACACATTGAAATGTAGCAAAACAGTTTTAAGTAACAAATGGCATTTGAACACTGTAAGTAGTGTTCCAATCAAGTTTACTCCTTGATGAATTCCTTGATTCTTTTCTTTAAATTTGTTTTACTTTCAGCTGTATCCTTGAAGAAAAGAACCTGTATTTTCTAAAGAGAATGTTCTGCCCATCTTCAAGTTAGGTAGGCAGGGAGAGCATTTGAATTGGTATACTAAAATAATTCACATTATGGATCTAAGTGCACATATGTGCAAGGCTAATGCTTAAATGTCTTCAACAAGTGGGATGCTTTAGGATACACATAAGATCTTTTTGTGATGATTTATGTATGTTACTTAATATGATTGTGTATGCCCCAGTCATGTTCATGCTCTGTACTTGGGCGTGTGAGGGAAGTGGTGTCCCAAACC
>VZTN01009395.1:2787-13084 GCA_013400515.1 Erpornis zantholeuca
CGGCCCCAAACCGGGGGGGGCCGACCCCGCCGGGCGGCGGCCGGAGCCCTGCGATGCAGAATTTTATTATCGGCGGCCGCTTCGGGAGAAGGGGGCGGATGGAACTCAGCAGCGGCAGAATTTCAGCTGAGGCGCGCCGCGGACCGGCTCGGGCCCCCCCATTACTTGTCCAAAAGTCCGGAAACGAGAGAGAGCTTTCCCGGGGTTTGTTGGGATGGAAGGCAAAAACCCCCAAGTTTCTGTCCCGCTAAGCTCACCGGCATACAGCCAAAGGTCTAAGTATCGATGAAAATGCACAAGGAGACGAGAAAAGGGTGAGAAATGCGCTCACGCCAGAAAATGATACCGACATCTGTCACAAAAGTTACATGGCCCTGGAAACGTTTTTGCCTTCACAATGTGCAGAGTAAGACGTTCCTATATTAGGGGTTATGGGCATCAGCATTTCTGGTCTGCTTCCTTATATGGTAAGGAATTGTAAGGCTTTGAAGACAAACGTTAAACAGAATAGTTCTTAAATCAGTAAAACTCATGTCATTGATCTTTTCAGTCTGGTGAATCCAGTATGCATTCAAGTTTTTCTTTATTCATGTCCTCATCCCTCAAAAATTAATCCCTAGTTTTGCAGATAATCATAGAATTGCTTGGGTAGAAGGGATCTGAAAGATCATCTTGTTCCAAGCTCTGTGTCGCTTCCACCAAGGGCAGGGATGTCAACCGCTAGAACAGGTGGCTGAGGGCCCCATCCAGCCTGGGCCTTGAACAGTTCCAGGGCTGGGGCAAGAGGTATTATGCTGCATCAAACCAGTAGTTACAAAAAACAAAACAAAACAAACCCCCAAAACTAAAAAAAACAAAACAAAACAAAAAAACCCAACACCAAAAAAACCCCACAAAACTCCCAGGCTTTTAAAAACATTCGTGGGTCTTCATCAGGTCCAAAATTTATGTGGCAGACCTAAATAAAATTATCCAAGCTATATATGACTAGAAGGTAATTGCTCACAGTTTAGCTTGGTACGTATCAGCTAGATCATCTCTGAAAGAAAAGACAGCCGACAGCTTTGAAGTAAAAGAGAAGCTGGTAAGGGGGTAACACTGGAGACAGTGTTAGGGAAGAGAAACAGGTAGTTTGTCTCATTAACAGAGAAGTTAAGGAGGAGGTTTATTGTGATATGCCATAAAACTAGCAAGGCTACTGCCAAGTCTATGGTTTTATTTGAGACTAAAGAATGTCTCACGTCCAAAAGCTTGTTTACTTTCTTCTACTAAATCAGCCAATCTAGTAAAGACTAAAGACCTCTACCTATGATTTCTATTTCTTACGTCCCGCTCTATTGTCCACGGTGACATTTCAGCGTCACGGACATCATATCGGAATAAGGGGAATTCCTCAGCTCGCTCCCCCGCAACGGGCGCTAAAAGTCTATTTGTACCAGCCATGATTAGCTGTGAAGATACACTTGGGCGCAGGTCTTTGAAGGATATGATGAGCAGTCACAAAATGAGAATTATACAGATTTCCCTATAAAAGTTGTTCAATATAAGCAGCTCATAAAAAGATTAAAAATCGGAAGAACCCCACTGTAATATATAGCTTATGGTCCTGTCCGTCTCTGTTTATCATCTTAATAGTTTAATGGCCACATTCTCCAGCATGACTCTGCAGTGCATAAAAGCACTCTTGCTGATTATCTGACATCTCCCAATCCTTTCACCTGCCGCAGGTTCCAAATTGCTATTCCCGCTGCTGCCTCATTTCTCGCTCTTTTGCTCTTCTTTCGCTTCTTATCTGGACCAATGCATAGCTTTGATCTGTCTTAAATCTCCAAGTGCAGTTAAGAAGCAATACAAAACAGAAAAAATAAATGATAATTATTAGGGAAATGCAGTGCTCCTTCCTTCATTTCTATTACTTCAGAATAAAGCTCTGTCATCTCTAATACAAGTAATTGCAAAAGGGTGTCATTACAGATTTCCATATAATGTTTGAAGACTACCAGTGGCTCTGCATATACCTAAGATACTAGAAAAAAGAAACGCATTAATTTAAGTGAAGCTATAGACATTAAATGTGCCAGGGATGAAGAAGATAATGGAACCAAAACATTTTCTATCATGCTATTCATAATTGTTACTGGCTACATAAAGAGAGATTTCCTCTTTGCTGTACCTTTTTCTCAATGAAACACATTTCCTCAGCATATATTGACATAAATGATTCTGTGCTTTATCCAAATGGGCTTCTTGAGCATAACCTTTATCGACATTAAATGCTTAATAACTACAAGCTAAATGCAATGGCCTCTCAGCTGGACCATTGTACCCATTAAACCTTTAAATGGAACAATTTTCAACTTATGTACAAAGTGGGATGTTTGTAGTCTTTTTTTTTTTTTTAAGCAAGAATCATGCCACAAATAATTCTGTATTATAGCTTCTTTAAAAAGCTAAAAATATATACATTTAAATGAAAAATACTGTCTGGGAATTTCTACCTACAAAATTTTTATTCCTTTTATAATAGAGAATACAGGAATAAAATCCAGAAACTTTGTAGCAGTCACCTCCATGAGATCTAAAATATTTGGAATATCCCTTGATAATGGTTATTAGAAGAATATATAGGATCCCTTAAATAACAAAAAAAATATGCTTTGAACTTTTCCTGAAACACTAAAAAATTCACTTAAAGGAGGGCTTCTCCAGAAGATACTGTGGAACACAGAATGAGAAAGCTCTGTAGCCTCGATTTAGTGATGACAAAACGTTAAAGTTAACCAGTAAAGTTCACTCCATACCTAAGATGTTCTAGCCAGAAGCAGTGCAGGGCTTCTAAATAATTTAAATAATCACGGAAAATAGAAATTCGGCCGCAGAAACAGTAGCAAAAAACCCTAAGGTTCAAAATGCACTCAAATCCATCTGCTTCATATCTTAAGTGTCACGCACGAGAGCTATATCAGTGTAAACTGCTATAAGAAACTGACCTTCGTAGGCAATAGGCTGCATCAAAATATAAACAGTCACTAGCAAAAATATCAGAAAAAAGCAGACAGAGCTTAGGCCTTCTTGCCGTGTCAGTCATGGATTTTAAAACAAGCGACCAAGTGTCCTTCCAGCCCCTATTAGTATTAGGTATTAAATTTATCTTCCTATGAGCAACTAATGTAAAGAATGCAGGGCACGGGTAATGCGATTGCTGTTGCCCAGCCCAGTGAACAGAACTGCTGCGTCCGCATTGTGAACAATCTGGAAGCTGGGGGGAAAACATTGATGAAAATCCCGATAAAAGACAATGAAAAAATAACCAGACCGTACAGTGAGGAAAAGCATGAGTGTTGTTTCAATGTTTGCACAGGGTAAATAATGCTACGGACTGTATGAACTGGGCAGCTGAAAAATCATCATTGAGCCACACCTGATACACCTGGACCAATTAATAAGAGAAGGCATTGTCAAACTACTTATGTCCAGCTTCCTAATATAGTCCCAAAATATTTTTAAGAAAACCACTTCATACAGCATATACTGCAAGGCAGCTATAATTGACAGCTATTGTAACTATGAGAGTGTAAAATTAAGGATTAACCTTTTAACATGTGGACATTTTCTTGGAATGGTACACCTAAGACAGCATGCATACCCAGCAAAGCCAACGCGGATGCTGTAAATTTGACAGAGCGAGAAGTTGTTTTCTCCAGACTTTCAACAGAAAAATTTCTCTCCTAAGTGGAATTTACAGCACTACATCACACAATCAGTGCAATTGAGGCACTCATAAGACCGACTCAGCACTCCTTTAACAGTTCACCAGGTACATTCTTTTTATGCCCAGCCTAAGTATTTTTTAGTCCTGTGACAAGAGCTCTGTCCTTCAGCACTTTTGACATCAGATTTAGCAGAGAGTTGGGGCTTCGTGCCTACAGACGATTTTGTGCTGCGGTGGTTTTGACAACAAAGACTTCCAATCATCATCTTATAACCTAGTCTAATGGCCTTTTTCTAATGCAAACCTGCACATCCTAAGATAAAACTCCACTTAAAGAAGACCTTACTAATTAGCCCTTGAGCACACTGGCATACTTGGGTCAAGAATCTGGGAATACGTACCTCTAGGTTCACACTGGTCAGCACCGATGTCAGTGAGGCCAGATGTGGAACTGGTAACACCACAGATCTATACTGCTGATGTTCTGTGGAGTTCCGAGGAAATGGTGTAAGAAAAACCAGCATTGCCCAAAATGTTGGGGTCATGCTGTAACAATTTCTTTGAGGTCAATTAAAATTACCTCCCAAGCAATATTGCTGCTGCTTTATTCTAGCAGAAACTGCAAGCTATCTTCCCATTTAACCTAAAGGAGTCCTATAATCACTTCAGTAAAAATGAATGTGGTAATGGTTAAATGCTCAGAGATGGGGAATTAATGCTTATATAGATATTTGATGACTACAATTGATGAGCATTATTGTTAGTGCATCATCTCTATAGCAATAGTCTAGTCCTACACAAAGACTCTGGCTTTGTCTAGTTCAAAGAGAAGGAGGCTGGGGGGCAACCTCATTGCTCCCTGCCAGTTCCTGAGGAGGGGGTGTGGAGGGGAAGGTGCTAGGCTCTTCTCCCTGGGATCCAGGGACAGAATGCCTGGGAATGGCTTGGATGCCTTAGGTTTTAACTTTTACATTTTTCAAATCTAGCAAGTACTGCTAGTGTGACTCTGAATTCCTGTAGCTTGTAAAGCGCTGTTCTCTTATGCTAAGATAGACATAAAGAAACCTCTCAAGCTTGCTCTCCAAGCACACCCAGATCAAGAACTGTAAACCATCATCTTGGGGAGAGAGGGGCAAGCTTGGGGAAATTACATCATCGGCTGAGTTCTGGTTAGTAAATTTATGCCGATATAAAAGCGTGAAGAACTTGTGACCTGTTGTCCATTTTAGGATCCACGAAGGCAAGACCCTCTGGAGCCCAGAGTGTACCTCTGAGGGCCTTTCAAATAAATACTTCCTTTATTCCGGTCTAGTCTCTGTTTCTAGGTAGCCATTTAAGGCATCAGCTCGAAGCTGTTCCAGGGGAGATTCAGACTAGACATTATTAGGAAGCATTTCTTTACTGAGAGAGCGGTGAAACACTGGAACTGGCTTCCTAAAAGATGTTCGATGCCCCAGGTATGTCAGTGTTTAGAGGCATTTGGATTGTGCCCTCAATAACAGGCTTTATTAGTGTTTCAGCCCTGAAGTGGTCAGGCATCTGAACTAGGTGATTATCGTTGATCCTTTCCAAATGAACTATTCTATTCTATTCTATTCTATTCTATTCTATTCTATTCTATTCTATTCTATTCTATTCTATTCTATTCTATTCTATTCTATTCTATTCTATTCTATTCTATTCTATTCTATTCTATTCTATTCTATTCTATTCTATTCTATTCTATTCTATTCTATTCTATTCTATTCTATTCTATTCTATTCTATTCTATTCTATTCTATTCTATTCTATTCTATTCTATTCTATTCTATTCTATTCTATTCTATTCTATTCTATTCTATTCTATTCTATTCTATTCTATTCTATTCTATTCTATTCTATTCTATTCTATTCTATTCTATTCTATTCTATTCTATTCTATTCTATTCTATTCTATTCTATTCTATTCTATTCTATTCTATTCTATTCTATTCTATTCTATTCTATTCTATTCTATTCTATTCTATTCTATTCTATTCTATTCTATTCTATTCTATTCTATTCTATTCTATTCTATTCTATTCTATTCTATTCTATTCTATTCTATTCTATTCTATTCTATTCTATTCTATTCTATTCTATTCTATTCTATTCTATTCTATTCTATTCTATTCTATTCTATTCTATTCTATTCTATTCTATTCTATTCTATTCTATTCTATTCCTGATGCTATTATACTTCTTTAGCTAGGGAAGAGGTTAAAGCATCTCAGCTTGGTGACACTAAGGTTTTTCAAAGGGAATAACTGTATTCACTTAATATTAATCATAAATACCATTCCCAGTATATCACCCTGATTTTTTTTTTTAATTATTTTTGCATGTGACTAAAGTTAATTACTTGGCCTAGCCAAGGAGGAAGTACTGGAGGAAGTACTAGTTTGAAATTCAACAAAAATCTAGCATGGAACAGGAGCATTGCCATAAGTCTAAGTAACTCGGCAGAAGTATTGCCACTGCTTCTTATCAAATCCCTGCTAAAATTTCGCGAGAACTTTGCATCTCCAGGAATTTTATCATCTGCTAGTTTATTAAGCATTAAGAGTTTTAGCACTTCCTGTAATAAGGAAGTACATGCACATTCAGATGAGATACTGGGAGTTTTCTATTTTGAGAGAGTTTAAAACTCTGGTCTGTGGAGGCAAGAAATTATAAGATTTATTATTACCTACTGAGGTAGAATACAGTTAGAATTTGGATAAGTGATCGCGACTCCCCTGTACAAATATAAACCAAGAGAATCTTTTACTGTTTTTAGTCAAGTGGTAAAGAGAGGAAAAAAAGGACAAGTACATACCTGTCCTGCCTGCACTTATTGCCATGGCAAACAACAGTCAGAACTGGTGACAAACCCCTGTTTTCTGCTCCCAGACACATGTGGTGATCAGTAGGTCTTGTGGCATCCCATCCCAAAAGAACCTCTAGAAAAGGGGAGCAGGCAAAGATAAAGCAGAGGGCAAGACAGGAGAAAAAACCACATACATCTGTCTTGTTTAGCCTATTGGCCAAAGGAAAGGAGGCTTGTGAATCAGTTGTATGTGGTTCTGTTTTCTTCAGTGATATTTAAACCTGTTCGTTAAGTGTAAGAAACCGGTGGGTTTCAGCATTACAACTTTTTAACAGTCTTGTAAAGACTGGTGAGAGAGGTAACTATTTCTCCAATAAGAAATAAAGATTCACCATCAATTTTCTTCTTAATAGAAGCCAAGTTAATCATGCAACCAGGAGAACAGCTTCTATTGTAGCTTGCTTGCGTTGCAGATCACCGAGAATCAACCCAAATGACAATACAAAAGAAACCGACACCTAGTTGCTTCCCTGCTTATAAGGATGCTTATTTTAACGTGATAGTTAGAAGAAATTATAAGAATTCCTCAATCCGCTAAACATCTGCTCACTGCAATGCATTAAGTAATGTGAACCAAGCAAATTCTAGAGCCTAGCTTTTCAGAAGACTATTGCATTTATGTAGCGGGTGGATTTTTCTTTAAGAAAACAAGGCCAGAACTGTAACTGGCTCTGGGATGGGCAAAGAGAATATCTGTCACGAAAAAAGAACATGAAAAGCTGAAATAAGTTGGAGTGACAACATAACATTTTCATTATTCAAATAGAAACAGGAAAGCCTTTTCGGTCCTATTGGAGTAGGTTACATAATATTGAAATCCTAGCGCTGGGCAAAATTTGTGCCAAATTTTTTAATTCTATGCAGACTACTCTAAGTACTCAGTAACCGTTCAGTCTAGGATCACAGTAAGGTCAAGGTGAGAAGGGCTTCAAAAAGAGGATGGGATGGCCCAGAACAATTTTTGTCATCAGTGAAGTTCATGACAACTTCAGGGCAAGACAGATGGCTGGACAAGAAGGAAAGCAAATCTCTCAGTACAGTCTCAAATTGGGCTACATTCTTTTCACGTATCTAGCCATGCCTTTCACACCATTGAGGCCTCCTTCCTAGCCAGACAGATTACCATTTCAGCGTTGTAAAAACTGAATTCTACTACTTTAAACTTGGACCGGACACATGGAATCAACTCCGCCGGGTCACTTTTTAAAATTTTTTCCCAACGGATTTTGCAGAGGCAGAAATAATGTTTAATTCTGAAACCATCTCTACAATGTTTTATTAATTTAATGGTTGGACTCACTGCGCACACCTGCAAAATTATTAAGCGAAATTAACTTAAGTGGCTAATCGAGTACGTTAGAAGTTACGCTAAACAGTCCTGTTACAGGGATAGCAGTTTCCGTTACAGCTACATAAATCCTAACTATAGTTCAAAGCAACTCCTTAGCACTCGGTGTTTTGAAATGCCTTTTTAATTACCTTATAAACAAGTTCCTATTCAAATAACACTGTTACTCATTAAAATAACACAATTTAGTCATTAAAAATAGGAAGTTCTATAATGTACAAGGGTAATTGGACTTCTGTGACATGCGCGGTGATGGAATTTTTTAATTGCATGATGACAGGATCATTTGCCACAGGATTTGCACCTTGTACAGCGTGCCAGTATTCACCTAATGAGCTGCTATGCAGAACTTTGCCCATTCTTTCTGAATGCTGTCTCTTTCTCAAGCAAAATCTATTCCTTCTCCCTCTTCGCTAGGTTTTTATCAAGTCTTATTGTGTGCTGAAAAACAACAGTTTCCCTGGTTAGTTCCCATCCTCATCTCTTACTTCCCTTTTACCTAGTCTTAAATTTATTCCCTTCTAAAAAACCGGAGGCCTAGCTGGTTTTATCCTAGGCTTAGATGCTTTCCTATCCTAACCCATATCTCACGAGAGCCTGTCCTGAGCTTTCTTCTCTATTCTGGGGGCTTTCTTCCTTCTATCCTCACATCACGTGACCTTTTCTTCCATTTGTACTGGAAGCCAATGGGATACCTGTTGCTCTCTCAGGTTCTTGCTGTGACTTTTCCCTTCGGGTTACGGAGAAAGAAGCATAAACAGTCAGTACAAAGGCACGGATGTACACAAAATCAAGTCACACGAGGGAACCATAGAATTTACAGCCCGTTCAACCACGAACATTAGAAAAATCTCACAAGTGCATGCGCAAACAAGTGTTTGCATAGGGGTGGACGTGGCACTTCTCTATCACACTTTCAAGCTAAATACTGGCAGTCCTAGGGTTTTTTTTCTGATTGTTTAACGTGGAAACCAGAAGGAATTACGCTCTTTTGCTCCAGTCTAACACAACACAAAGGAACCAAGGGAGAGGGGGAGGGCAGTCACCAACGGCGGCAATTCTATTGTTTTCGCTCGAAAACTTGGCAAAGCAACAAGCTAGACACAGCTGAAATGTGCTGGCTAAAAATTTCTCAAAGCTTTCATCTGAGACAGACGCAAACCGTGCCTAATACCATCACAGAGAAAGTTTGTCAAAGCCACGGATACCTGAAAAAGGTTTCATACCCAAAATATCAGTAATCCCTATACATGTACATTACCAGCATTGCCTACGATTCTGAGTCACGCACTTTTATGCATACAATGCACGAATTATAAATTAATGGTATGCTCTAAAAGCATATTTTGTTTTGGGGTTGTTATTTTGTGGTCGAAATAACACTTCTTTGATTTTGGTACCTTTAGAAGTAAGTAATTTGATTTCAAAACAGGTCTACAAAAATTGTCTCAGCTCAAACA
Source organism: Erpornis zantholeuca (assembly GCA_013400515.1). Taxonomy (NCBI): domain Eukaryota; kingdom Metazoa; phylum Chordata; class Aves; order Passeriformes; family Timaliidae; genus Erpornis; species Erpornis zantholeuca. The sequence continues at coordinate 12,195 of VZTN01009395.1, forward strand.
TGATTTCCTATACTGGGGAAATTAGGACTTGGCGTGTTCTTTGTTCATCAATTTGCATTTGAATTTGTTTATTTTTTAAATCCTTTCACGGTGCATTTGCCATTTCAAGTCAGAAAGAAATCCCCTTCCTAACAGACTTCCATCAGTTTATTGTGGTCCAAAAGCAGTTCTATTTCATTGTCTAGAGGAAGGTAACAGATCGCAGTAAAAGGATTTGAGCATCCTGGGGGACACGAAATTGAACACGAGCCAACAATGTGCCCTCGCTAAAAAAAGTGAGTAGTATCCCGGGTTGCACGAGGCAGGTCGAGGCAGGGGATCCCTGCCCTCCGATCAGCGCTGCTGAGGCCACACCTGCAGGGCCGTGCTGAGTTCTGGGCTCCCCAGTACGGAAGACACGAACATACGGGAGAGAGGGCAACCAAGAGCCACAGGGATGACGGACAAGAAAGCATCTCTCCTGCGAGAGAAGGCTGAGAGAGCTGGGACCGTTCAGCCTCGGAGAAGAGGCAGCTCGGGGCATTTCATCCACCTGTACGAACACCGGCAGGGAGAGTGCCAAGAGGACGGAGCCAGACTCTTCCCAGTGGTTTTAGTCCCTCTTCCCGCAGGGCTTAGCGGGAGCAAGACTCCTCCTGCACCACCCCCGCTCCCTGCCTGAGCCACACCACCCTGACACGATCCTACCCTCTATTCGCGCAGTGGAGTATTTTGAAGTACTTTCAAGCTCCGTTTTATCCGAGAGGCACGGGGGCGGGTAGGCGGGGGAGTTTGAGGCCGCCCGGAGAGGGTGCGGTGCCGGCCCCGGAAGGAGGAGGGGGGGTGACGTGCCGCCGCCGCAGGAGGCCATGGCGGGGGCCCCGCCCGCGGCGCCGCGGGGATTCCTCGGG
>VZTN01009403.1:1676-55851 GCA_013400515.1 Erpornis zantholeuca
AATGTTTATGTGACATTAAAAAGTGACGGTTGAGTTTTTAAACTTATACTAATTGTTACTTTAGTGACTTTTTTTTTTGTATTTATAGCTAAAAATATATATAATTATGTACATTTTGCTTGTAATTATTTTGATCGAATTTGATGAAATAACGTGAAGCACTTTTCACAACTGAAAATTTTGCAGCTTTGTTCTCAGATCCTAAATTGTACCAACTATCCTGAAATAATGCTCAAATACTGAAAGAAAGCTTTTTTGCTTTATTCATCTTAACAGCAAAAGGCTGAGCCAGACAATCAGCAGAGTAAAAATTAGAGTAATGCAGAAGAATAAATTCACAAAGTCCACAAGACTTCATCCAGTAAGCTGAAACACACACACACACACACACACACACACACACACACAGACATTGGAATACCTGCTTTTGCTTACTGTCTGCACTAATAGATTATGAAGACAGTCATTAAAAAAAAAATCTGGATTCATATTCAAGATTTGATGTTTGACTCATAGAAAACACATACCGAATACATATATTTTTTAAAAGCGTTATTTTATTGGCAGTATATCTGTTCTATTACATGTTGGTGTGTTTTGAATTTCATTTTAAAGTCACAATTGTTTTTTCTTTTTGACGAATCTCAACAGATTCCACTGATAATGGAAATAACATTAAAGACCTGTAAACTGAGAAAAATAGACCAACAATATCAAATTATGTGAAGGTCCCAAAGTGCCTTTCTTATTCTGACAGATAGGGAAGATAAGAAAAAATATAGAAAGTCTGAAATTAGAAACTCGATCATTTACATTGCAGCCAGGAGTTTATAAATTGTGGCATCACAATGATATAAATATGTAGCCACCTTTTCATTCCTCCTAAGCCCAAAACAAAGTGAGAATAAGGAGTGCAGACTTTCCTTCCACTTCATGATCTGAAATGCATTCAAAGGAGAATACAGTGCTATATAATTGGAATTGTCAGTGGGATTTGCAGAATATTAATTACTGCTTTTGAAACTGTTAACCATTAGTGAGTCATAGGACATGTCTACTTGAAATTATTCAACCTGCAAATATTAAATCAAAAAATATAGACTATTAAAATAATAGCAGGGATAGAGAGAAACCTAATTCGTTTTCTATGGCAACTTAGAATTCAATAATGGAAATATCTGGAAATTTCTAAGTTTTTCATGAGCATGTAGGCAAAGCAAATTGCCTATGGCAGGGTGATTATGGGATTTAGGTCAGGTTTTGTGACTAATATTAATGCTGTGAGGATGAACAGTCGGCTAGACTTGAGGAGAATATGCTTTATGTTTCATAGTTTTTGCTTCACCAAAGGAAATAAAATCCATGGCATTTCTCTTACTCTAAGAGAAGTAATCCAAATATCTAAATAAAGAAGAAAAACCCCATTTTTTCCCCAGGTCTGTGTGCCCTCTGATTCTGAAATGGAGTGATTTAAGTGAAAACAAAGAAACAAAACTTAACATTTTGTGTTTGTGTAAAGCTGATGTGAAGCAAACCTCTCGAGACCCTTTAGATCAGCAGTTATTGATCCAGCATGCAGCCACGACTGTTCAGATGCATGCACAGGTTTGATAGGTGGGCAGTTGTAATGTACAGAGTAAATACCTAAGGAGAATTAAATTTGCTCTGTAATTAAGCAGGACGTTCCCCCCTCGCCTTACTTCTCAGTGTCTGGCACAGGGATTAGTGCTTAACTGCTGAGTCACCTCAAGGCAGCTTTCATCTTTTGGGGTCAAACTGGTGAGCAGATTTCAAGATGAGTAACAGGGAAAAGATTCAGATTTACCCCGCTTTAAAGTAATCATTCTGGCAGCTGTTTGTTGGAAAGGTCTGGCACATGTTACAGACACTTGAGCCTTGGCAGGGATTTTATACCACTCTTGCCTTTCCCAGGATTTCATGATTCAGATGACGAAGGCATAAGTTTTGGACAGGGAACAATGGATGGCTGGGGTGTGGCCTTGTGGGGCAGGAAGAAGCTTTCCTTGGGTCATGCTAAGTCTAGATTCAGGCACCCAAACCAAAAGCAGGTGAAAGGAGACTCCTCTGTGCTGTCAATGAGAGCCTCCTGCCCTAAGTAAAGGGCAGCATCATACAGCCAGTGCCTTCATATCCTCACCCTCTGTGTACATAATACCAATGACAGCCTGGTGCTTTACAGAGCAGCACTATTAATAATGAAATATTATTAATTGCAGTCATCTTGCTCTCTTGCTGTTCTTTCCCAGGCCTGATTTCAGCAATTCTGTATTTTTCCTGCATTTCCTCCCTGTTTTCCAAAGCAAAACCCACCCTGTCTCTGCAGAGTTACCATGGAGCTCCATGAACTCCTTTCCCACAGGAGGATAAGACTGTACAAGAGTCCTGTCCTCTTTCCTCTCTCCTGCATCCACTGATACATCTCTCTGAAGTGTCACTGGGAGAGGAGATCTCTGTGTCCTAGGAGAGAGGCCATGGGGAACAGCTCACAGTGAGGGGTGGAGCTGTGTCAGGAAATGCACAATATTTAAAGGGACTGAAAAGCTCAGGAAACAATCTTGGCTCTTTTCATGGGAAGAGAATTGGAGATATGGGAGACATCCTTCGAATCCCACTGGAAGGCTGAGAAAGAAACTTGAGCAAGAGGAGGAAACATGGTGAAGATGGCATTCAGGAGGGAGGGTCTGAGGGGGTCACCCAAGAGGACAGTGGGACCTAAAGCACTGAGACTGATGTTAGTGGATGGGCATGGAGTAGTGCCTGGAAGGGGAGATGTGAGCAGCAGCACAGCTACTGGAGCTAGTTTTGGGAAATCAGATGCAGGAATGGGGCATCTGGGCAAGTGGACATGGATCAAGGAATCTGTGACAAAACCAGGGGAATGTCTGTATCCGAAAAGGGGAGACAGAACAAAACAGTTTATCAAGAAAGGTGGGTTTGGGTGAAGCATGTAAAGCAAAATGCCTGAGTCTGAGGCAAGGAGTGGAGACTCGAGTGAAAAGTCAGAGAGAATAGGTAGAAAAGTCTATTTTTATTTGAAGACAAGTCCACATTTAGCCATTCCTCTGATGTTAGAAGATAAGCATATTTTTCAAGCAATGTCTCACTGTTGTGGATTGGAGACAGTAAATTGCTGCTATTGTCAGTTACTCTGTTTCATATATCTGCCAATAAAAATTTATATTTTTAGTCATGATTAATTTGACATATTTTGTCCAACTATTTACTAATAAAGTCATAGAAATTAAATTTATAAAATGTACTAAAATAACAGAGTTAATGCTGGTTTAATTAATATTATAGAAATACAAGAAGTCATTAGGAAGTTCACAGCTTGAGTTCTGTTTCATTTGCATACTTACTATAAATATTTAATATAAGCACTAAATCTGTACAGATCTGAGTGGTCAGTGTAGTCTAATTTGAGCTCCTGCAGGCAGGAGAAAGACGAAAAATATTGGGAGGAGGCGTTTTTGAAGTACATGACATCAATGATTGTTGGAGTAGGAGCACATCACTAAAAAATTCCTAAAATAAGAAGTCCTTCTTCATCTAAACAAAAGAAGAGGAAATAGTCACAGGTCTGTGGGTTTATATTAGTGATTGATACTGAGAAAATAGTACCAAAAAACAAAACAACAATAGAGATGGTTAAAGAAATCAAATATTGCCCGGCAGGGCCAGATTTTGTCTCTCTACCAGAGAGTTGCTGTGTGAATAGCATCTCAGAACCACCATTTTCCTGTGTAATAATAAATGATTTATTTTTTTCAAGTTTTGAACTTCAGATCTTGAAGTCTGATTAGTAACCGGTGGGAACATATCACTGAAAATATCAAGTGCTTGTTGTAAATTTAGACACCTGAAATTAGAAGACACTTGTAATTTTCTTTCTGTGGTTCTATTTCCCTTCTGTAGAATGGGATAGTGATGAAGTCTTGTCTCATAATGATGGAGAAATTAATTTATTGATAGCTATGTAGAGTCAAAAAATCTGATGAGATGCTGCAATTTGTTTCCAGAAAATGGTTTGAAGGGTCTAACAATGAAGAGGAAAGGATATTGAGTAATTTGTCATTAAACAAGTACCACCCATTATATGATTGAATGCAGCAGGGATTCCAGGGGAAAAAATGTTATATTACAGTGTCAATGAAACATGCATGTGCAAAGGGGTTAGAATATTCAGGACTCAGTTTAGCAATACTCTATTAATTTTAGAATAGTTGGTTGGTATCTACTAAGTGTGTCTTTACTTATAGTTTTGTTCAATGGAGAAAATAGAATAATTTCTCCTTTATGCAGGCACAAATAAAGGCACAACTAAGCAGATACATGTATGACAGAGGGAACTGCTAATACCTCACTTATATATCCTGAGTCCATTGACATCCATGGGAAACTTGCTTTAAGTTAGTAGTAAAAGGATTGCACACCAAGAGGTTTTTTTGGTTTTTTGTTGTTTGTTTTTTTTTTTTTCTTTACTGATTTTAGACACAGGAATTAAACATTTTATGTTTTAAATAAATAAACAAGGCTGCATCTTGGATGCTGTTCAGGTTAAAAAAAAAATCCTCTTTTTTTATGTTTTAAATTTTTCCATTGTTAATAATCTCTAATTCCAGTAAGGAACATAGCTATCTTTAGGTATATTTCTTTATCTTTAAAATACATATAGTGGGTTATTTTTTTTCCTTGGTAGCCTACACTGTAGAATCTGCAGGGAGTTAAAAATCACTGGAACATACTGGGAGTATTTGAACTGTATGTGCATTTCCAAAAAAAAAACCCAAAAAACCTTGAATAATAGACATTTCAGGCCTGATTCTGGAAATTCTAGTATATGTATATGTGTATTTTAATAACAGCCATTTCAATTTTAACTTCAGAAACTTTTAACTGCCTTAGCTACATGCTTCCTGTCTCCCTCCTTTCCATCAGCCTCACCTGGCATGACGTTTGGCCAGCTTTGGGAGTTGGTTTATCCCCTCTAAATTCCATGTTTCACCTGACTTTTCCATTCCTCACCAACTAGGTTTGAATGTTTTCACTTAATGGATTGTTTTTATTTAACAAAAGGTAATACACAGATCAGTTTGCTTATTTTAATTACATAGCAGAGAAATTTTTAAGTGTACAACATTAAGCCCAACATGGAAAATAAGTGGCATTGAGATATAATGATGGATATCACAGTCTCAAATGTCATCAAATGGCAGGTGCTTTCATTTTGCCACTGATATGTGTGAAGGAACAAAAGCAATCAACTAATCAAGCACAAAGGCAAAATGCAAGATTGTTGCTCTATTGTTCAGGCGAGCGCTTAAACATGGTTCGAGTCCTTCAGCAAAGAGGTCATGTACTTAAAGCACTTGGACAGATCCTTTTCCAAACCTGAGTATAGCTGCCTACTGCCCAAAAGATTTCTCATCCCACTCTGACAGCCTCTTTCAGAGGATACTGTTGGCTGTATAAAATAGTAAAGCTGAATTTACCTTCTTGCTAGAGGAAAGTCAACATTTTTCCGTAGAGTTCTGATAATGTCTGGCAAAACTTTGCATTTTATTATTAGCTGATCTAACTACTACCTGATTAAGATAAGCTACTCTAAATATTGAAGGTTTATATTTTTATTTTACTGTTTCAAAGATGTTTGAAAATGATATTTTAGTATTTCTTCTTTTTTAAAGAGTACTGATAGTAGTATTGTTTTTCCAGCAAAATGCTTTGAATTTCTTGAAATAGGACAAAACAGTTACCTATGTAATCACATTAATTTATAGGGAGACATTTTTCTGTCACTGTTTGTAAGACATGAAATTGAGCAGAGCATGTCAGAAACAGTACTGATTTGCAGAATTGGATGTATTCATCACTTCAATGTTCTGGTTAATTATTTAAAAGAGAAAATAGGAAGAAGAAATGGAGCTAAGAGAATGCCAATTTTGTCCCTGCCTTGGGTGCAAAATAGAAATCAATAATCTAACAAAACAAAATACTATTTGAAAAATCTGCAGTTGGTCTGGATCTTCTTTTTCTTACCTCTTCCATTCATTTCCTTTCACCTAGAAACCAAAGACCTGAAATTTCCTTCCATTTGCGTGGTCTGGCAGCTTTCAACAATGAGATGACAGGTTTGGTTGATGAGGGGAGAGGAGTGAGTATGATTTATCTTGAGTTTAGCAAGACTTTTGAGGCTGCCTCTCAGCATCATCATAGGCAGGCTGATAAAGCATGGCTTAAATGAGTGGGCAGTGAGGTGGATGGAAAACCAGCTGAACATCTGTACCCAGAGGTTTGTGAAGAGTGGTATGATACTTAACAAAAGGAAGTGCCAAGTCCTGCCCATGGGGAGGAACAGCCCCAGCCACCCCTGCAGACCATGGGTGGGCAGAAGGCAGCTCAGCAAATACGTGATGGGAAGGAATCCAGAGGGAACCAGACTCTTCTCAGTGGTGCCCTCTGACAGGGCAGCTGCCAGCAGGCACAAAGCAAAACTCGTGAGTGCAGAGAATGATGTGGCCCTATTCTAGGCCTTTCTACAAAGATGACTTCATGTTCATAGATTGAAATTAGAAGCTTTTATTAAATATCAGGAAAACAGCAAATCTTTTTCTTTCTCTAGCCATGCTACCTGGAGAGGTTGTCTGTTTGACTGTGTCTGTGTCTCTGCAGCACAGTCACTGAAAGTATGAACAACAAACAAAGAAAAAACTCTTCCACTGGTCAAGGAAAGCACTTTACTAAAACATTTTATATTATTTACATTCTTTCATATTTACAAGTCAAGGATTTTTCCTGGGAAGTTACAGAACTTCCCTTTAGAAATGGAGTTAACTATTAAATTTGAGGCAAGTTAAAAGGAACCTGCCCTTCTCAAGCCTTTTGCTGAGATTTCTCTAAAAATCCCCTGAAGAGGCAGCACCACACATGAGATTCCTTGCGAACACCAAAGGTGCTTTTATACTGTGAGGATAAACAGTGGGACAGGTTTCCCAGAGAGTCTGTGTGGAGTTTCCATCCCTGGAGATATTTACAACCCAGCACTGGACACAGCCCTGAGCCACCTGCTCTCACTGATGCTGGGCAGGGAGTTGGGCTGAGCTACCCACAGAGTTGTCTCATTTTCTCTGTGAGTCTGTGACACGGACTTCAGATTAGGCTTGTGTTAATGTCTCTCTGAAAGACTGATCAGAACTGAGGCAGTATCTTGTTCCTGTTAAAAATGTGTTTCTCTTCTTGCCCACAGTGCCTAATTTTCCATACTTTGGGAAGATTACACCTGTGTGCTTTTTGTTTTCTTGTTTTCCTTGTCATGTTCTTGTCAGAAAAAAAAGTGGCCACGGATTTTCAAATGACCACAGGGGGCCTAAAGAAATGAGCATGTTTGCAGACCACATATTGCTTCCCTACTGGTTAGTTCATCTCTCTGTTGTGCCCTAGCTGGTGAGGACACGGATTTAGTTTTTATTTGCCTTTGAGTTGGTATATGCACCATGTGAGTAAAACTTTTCTGAAAAGTCAAGTAAGGTATGCTGTAAGTTTTCTTCATTTTCATTATGAAATAGGAAACTTCAGGCACAGAAAAAAATACTGGAGGGAGAAAAAGCCAGTATGTCTGTGCACTCACAGTCATGTGTTGAGTGTGCACTTACACAGGTGTTGGGACAGAAACTGAGTGTGCAGGCAAGTATAACACTGTGTATCACTTCATTTTTAAGCAGTTTTCCTGAGGGATTTTCTAAGAATGTTTTGTATTTAAATAAGGGACAATCAAAAGGTTTTCAGACCAGGTACTAAAAATTTAATGGAATATATTCTTTATATCTTATTTATAGAAAAACAAACTCGGGGAAAATTTTGCCCAATTATCTGCTGTGAATAAGTGGAAAAGCAATCATTATTCTAACCTGCAGTTAAAAACTAGTGTTTCATCTAACTCTGTATTCTTCTTAAAAGGAGATGAGAATATTCTACCTTTAGATTTTTTGAAAGCAGTGTTTGGTGTGAATTTTGATTTTTTTTCCTTTTTTTTTTCCTTACTTGTAGAGCACAGTGAAGAGGAAAGCTATTAAATTCACTCATAAATCACAGAAATGCCATTTATATTTAGGCTTCAGGAGTAGTAGCTAATCCATTCTTGCCTTGATATCACCTATTTTTGTAACTGCTATTAAAATGTCAACATTTGCTATCAATTACCCTGGAATCATACTTGCTGTATTTCTCAATAGCTATAATGAGAAATAGCAGTGGTATTTCTGCTTCTAGTAGCAGATAATGTAGTGCTTAAGTAGTTAGAAAAAGTCCACCATAACTGATATGTTCAGTATTCTTGAAAATCATAAAAGGCTAGGGAACAGTAATCAGAAAAGACCAGATGAAATACATATATGGTTAAAATTCAAGTTATTGACATCTTGCTAATTATCTTGTTTAAAACATCAATAAACACCCACAGTTTGCGTTACAAACATTGAAAAATATTAGGAGATTTAGTCTTTCCTTTCTGCTATGCTGCCTACTCTCAGTGTAAGCATTAATATTTACCTGAAAATCATTATTTATGAAGTCGTTAAAAAAAGTCTTTAGTAATATTTTACTGAAACTTAACATTTATTCCAAGGAGATGGAGAGGAGACAAGAGGGATTAAACAGGAACCATGTCTTTTTGAAATCAATCAGCATTATTCTTAAAATTTACCCATAACCACAATTTCTTTGTGATTTGTTTATTTTCTATTTAATTTAAACTATTATAACAAGAAGGAAATCTGAGCAAAGGTGTAGGAATAGAAATGAGGAAGTCCATTGTGACTCACAACTATCCTGAGGCACCCCAAAACTCTTTTTCTCTGAAGAACTGGTGCTGTTAGTATTAATGTCAGATGAAATACTGCAATCTGATTTCAGTGGAAGTAGAATGGAGCCCTCATTGTGAAAGACCCCAAACACCTGTTTTGTCACTCTGTGTGTAACCAGGCAGTAATTACTGGAGGTCAGAGAAAATAAAAAAGTGTTTCCATACTGGCACTTTAATATTACACTGGGTTTTATTTGCTTGTTTTTCAAGCTAATCACAAGCATCAGTGTTCACTACAGATTTTCCAGCATGATAGAATTGTTTCATACCCTCCACCACAGGCATGTTTAGTTCTGCAAAGGTAATATGAACAAACCTTGCTGTATATGGCATGAACATTACCCACTGGCTAACATCATTTTCTATCATTCAGTACAGAAGTGCTTTCTCTTCATGACTTATGTTCTTCAAGCAATGCATTTGTCTTGTCTATGGCACTTTACTAAAAATCCTGGATGTGCTGTAATTGTTCTGCAGGACAAACTGGGGTGCATGTTTTGTAAATAATTGTCCTTTCTCATTTGGGCATTACCTTCTTTTGACAAGTTTTTCAGAGCTCCATACTCTCCAACCAGGTTCTTTCAGATAGTCCACATGTGGAGGGATATCTAATTTACCTATATGAAGACAGTTGATGTTCCATGGGATCCCTGGTCTAGCAGGACAGTACAAAATATACCATATAACATAATACAAATGTAAGTTGCACATAGTGAAATAAGGCAATATATACATTCCAGTCACAAGTCTGTAATACTCTCATCATCACCATGCTGGGCATTCCCCCCATCAGGAAGGCATGGCTGTTGGTTGAAGCCAGCTCAAGCCTGTTGAGCTCTTCAAAACTCTTTTCTTAATATTTTGGGGTTTTATGCTCTTTGTTGAGCTAAGCCACAGCTTCTCTTCCTCATGTATTCAATTCTGCTTGCGCTGATCTGCCCAGCTCAGGGAGACATTCCCACTCTTCTGATTAACGCAGGGAGAAACATTTACAGTGCCTGTTGATCAACTCAGCTGTTGATAGCTGTTTACCTGAAACAAAGGCCACCTTCTGGTCCCCTTGGTGCTAAGTCAGCTTCTATAAAACAGCTTTGGTCAGCCAAACCCTGCATTATTCCCTGAGCTTCATGGAATGTCTCCTTGCCCATCTCCTCTGTGCCTCCTCCCATTGCAGGGGTTTGCTGGTCAGTCGTGTTTAGAAAAGGGTCCTGGTTATGAAGGTGACAAGGAAGTCACATAACATTTTGCAGTGGACTTAAATTTCGTTTCAGGAACACATTCTTTGGCTTATAAAGTCCAAAACAAGCCACCCTCATTAAATAGTTGGATTCCTCAGTTTGTGTAGTACGCATGTATTTTCCAGATCTTGACATTTGAGTATAAGAGCTAAAGTAAAAGGACTTGGTATGAAAAATCCTCCTGTGTATGTTGGAAATGAAGCTATAAGTTTATTGCTTTGTCATATAAACTTTCTAAGTTGGTATTTTCAAGAAAATCCTAAAGATCCAAAGAAAACTAGATTAGCTTCTATTTATGTCAGACCTATGGATTTCATTGTAGATCCAGAGCAGTTCTTACATGGCTGTTAGAATTTAGGTGATGATTTCCCATGTCTCCTCAGAACAAGCTTCTGCTGCAATGTATCTTTTCTCTTTTTCTGTCTCTGTGCACAGACATGCACACCCATGCAAGTACATATATAAAAATAGATGACCCCAAACTCTTTGTACTCTAATTTCTACTTCAGCTTGACTTTTGTTTGTTGTAGGTTCTTCAGCTTGATTCATGCATATTATTTAATAAGTAAAAAATTCTTTTCAGTGGGTAAAACCACTTAGAAATATTTGTGAATACTTTTTATTCTTTCCAGGTGACTTTATAAGAAGAGTGACTTGAACGAAATCTTCATTTCATAGCTTGAAGGTTTCCCTTTTCAGATTAACAATAGATAATGTACTCTCCATGAGGATGTGCATTTACTACTTGTGAAAACAAATGTTCTGTCCATACAGTTTCTAACTGTGGAGAGTCACTGTCAACATCTGTGTGTCCATGTGTGTGTGAGCTTTTCCCTCCTTAAGGCTTCTTGCTATTTTGAAATAATGCAAATTCTCTTTGCTTGTTTGCCAGTAAGTCTGGTGGTATTGAGCTATATCAGAATGTCAGTGACTGCTTCTTTTCTCATTAATATAATTGGAAGTAGGTTACATCAGATACTCTCAAGACATGAAGCAGACATGCTAAAAAATGCACATGCTGTTTTCAGAACTTGTCTCCAGTGGTGGAAAGGTAAAATATTCTGAATTATGAGATGAAAAAGCTAGCTTATTTCCACTCTGCCTTTTTGTTTTTCTTTCCCTTTTTATTCATTTCCCCATCCAACGTGTTTGCCCAAGCTCCAGGGTCAAGCAGAGAAAAGACAAGAATTAAATCATCAACCTTCATTCCTTCTATATGGTTTCTCTTCCTTGTATTTTTCCCTAGGGCGACTGGAATTTTTAAGGTACATTAAATAACCAGACAACTCAAGACACAATCTTTGACAAATGATGCCACAACCAAACAATTAGTCTTCACCAATAAATCAGAGATCTGACATAGGGATGACCCATGTCAAAGTGTCAGCTGTTAGAGTTTGTTTGTTTGGAACCATCTGTGGCATGATGGTTCCTCTGAAACTAAGAGCAGTTCTTCAGTATTTATTCATCAATAGATTCTCTGTGATAAATGCAAAAGAAATGATGACCAGAAAATCTGTCATCCATGCAGAAACCTTATGAATTTAATTATCAGAGTAATAAAAACACATTTTGTGTGGTGTCACATCTTAAATCTCTCTTTATGTATCAGTGTGGTTAATATTTAAAAAAAAAAAATTTGATTATTTTTTTTTACCCATGGGGAAGTAGAACATCCCCTCACAGTTGTGAATTATTCATGCTTGTGGTAGCAGAATTTTTTATGTTAATTTCTGTAACTTTGTAATCCTCGAGTAGTCCCAACAATTGCATGGGGTTTGAAACAACAACATTTATTCCCCTTTTCAAAGGTGGTCTTCAAACCTCTGTAACTGAGGGATCTAAGCCAGAGTCTCTCAGCCTCAGTGTGACGAGGTTCACTCACTGGAGACCACAGCCCTGGATCATGAGAGCCACAGGCTTTACAACAGTTTAATTAATTTAGTTTTTTATTTAGGCTTCAGGGAAAATTTCACCACCTTCTTTCCTTGGGGGTTTCCCATAATCTTGCCACAAGAGAGAGTCTAAAAGTCTTAGCTTGAAAATGAAGACCTGAAAGAAACAGGATCAGAGAACTGCATGAAAAAAAGTGCAGAACCTGAGATGTTTCCATGCAGCACTTTCTGTCAACCTAATTGACTGAGAAAAAATTATTATTAAATTGCTGGAGAGTCTAAGGGCTCATAGGTCAAGTGGACCTCAAGGTACCATTTCTGTGAGACTAACAGATGGAGAGTATCTTTCTTGGAAGGTTGCCAAAATCATAATGATTGTGATGGGCAGGCACCTACTGAGAACAAATAGCTTGATAGCTGCCTAGATTTCACAAAAAATTTAAATAAACAATGCTGTTTAAAAAAAAACCCAAAAAGATGACTGTATTTTGGTGTTGGAATAGAACCTACAAAATTATTTCTTAACATCTCTTGAAAAGAATATTTATTTGTACTTGTAGAAAAACAAATGATAAATACTTGCTGTTGATAGAGGCATCTATAATTTGATTAAATTAAAACCATATATAACTTTATTATAATTATTTTTTTCATCAATGCTTCCTAAATGGGTTGAACCATGCCACCAATGTTCTTCTAGACATAGACCCAAAATGCTAGTAACTTTCAGATAATTTTGAAGAAAAGATCTCCATAAGGTTAAAAAATTATTATATATTTGAATGTTATTTCTTCCTTTTTTTACTTATTTATGACCTGTCTACTGAACAAGATATGGATTATTTATCCCAATTCTGTCTATCTATCCCAATTTTTTTGAATAAAAAATACAGAATATCTCTGTGGCAAAGAGATATAGGATGAAGAACTGAAATAATGATTTGCATTAAGCTGAATAACCCTTATACATCATTAAAAAAAATAGTGGAATTTGCTTTATAAATATGGATTGAAATGGGCGAAGCTAGGCAGTGACTCAGGAAAGAATTTGCATAACAAAGATACAGCATTCAAAGGCAAATTCTTGTAAACAACATAGTAAAGTCAGAGTTTGAAATATGCTAATTATTTTCTACACTTCATCAGTCCTTTGAAAAACAAACACTTCCTCCTTAATAAGACACCACCTGGGGGATATGACTGACCCTTGTAAAAGTGACAATGTGAAAATGCTGTGGATAGCAGCAGTGACCACGGTGATGACAGTACATGGAAGTGTTCACTTCCCCTTTTATGTGTCAGTAAAATTCCAGAAAATAAGTTTAAATACTTCTACTCCAAGCAAAAATTTTTGTTAGCTAATATTTCTGGAAATTTTCCGTATACTGCACATGATCTTTGCTGTGTAACTTCTCTCTATCGTTAGATTAAGTAATCAGTAAAAGGACTTTGTGTTATTTGGTTTGATTTTTTTTTAATTTGTTTGTTTTCTGATGTTGTTTTTATCCAGTTCTGGTAGGCTTATTAAAAGTAAATCCTTTGCTTAGACATAAAAATATCCCTATGAATAAGAAAATAGTAAGGATTACATAGGGGCTTGTGTTCTTAAGTTTATTAATAACAAAGAAGATTAATTACAAGAGATTGAGGGTGTAATCAAAAATATTTTTTAAAACTATGTTTTGATTTAGTCTGCTTCCTTGTCTTTTGCATGTGGATGGAGACAAAGTCCCCTAAGACAATTTTTATCCAAGATCCTTCTGTGTTTTTGCTCACACTCAGCCTAGAATTAGCACACCAAAACCTATGAAAATTGCTGTTTTTCAGTGAAATCAGATATTAGCACCATCTTTTCCACCCTCTGCCTGTGTGTATTAGTTGTACTGAAGGACATAAAATCAGGAGTTTTGTCCCTTTTTTAACTGTACATATTCCATTTGTGCACTGTTCATCTTCCCTGTTTCTGTGTCCCACACCTTTTCGGTTAGAGGGAAGACATCTCTTAGGTCTCTGCAATTCAATCTTCAAGTGGTTTGTGGTAACTTATTTACTATTCTTGCTTCTGCTGCAAGTCACTCTTGTTCACTCTGGGATTTTTTGATCACTGAAGTTCAGTCACTATATAAGAATTTTTTATCTTTATGGTTAGAACTTTGTTTACTTACTAGCCTGATACTAAACAACTTGAAGTGAATGCAAATTCTATTAATTTTGTTGTTCTTTTCATATCCTTTTATGACAAAAAAATTAAAGTTATATTCTTAGAATATCAATGGTTTTGTTCACCTAGTTTGCCTTTTTTGTCTAGTACTGTTCCTTTCCTACAATGTTCTAGGGATTGGTTGGCATGGCAGGTATTATACATTTTTTTCATAACACATCACAAGCTTTTTTTCCCCTCTAAACTTGTGTTAATAGGTAGGAGAAAACAGCAAAACTAGCATTCCTAAGCACTGAGGAATGCAGAAGAATGTACTAAGGGCATTGCTACTAAGTCAAAATTCACCTGACTCTGAAACTTCTAAAAAATGAAACTGTCGCTCTCACAGAGAACAGAGATAAGGAATATTTGGGTTTGCAATTGGTAGTTACGCTTCACAGAAAGATTGAAGATATAGGATATATGTGTAGAGAGGATATTCTAACTTCATAAGCTGGAGAGAGGTCCTAGTATCTCTTCTATAAAAAAGTGAAAAGTCATCTGTAAGAAGTTGTCCACTTGCATACAGATTTAATATTGCCCTGCAGAGACTGTGGAAACTCCTCTTCGCTGGGCTGTGATTTTATAGAGAATACTTTGGTGGAACAAAGTACATCTCTTTGTGATTTAATCTTCACAAATATGAATACTGAATTATTCCTCAGTGCTTCATTATTCCAATTCCAATAAGTCTTTTCTAGCCATGTTGAATACATAGAACCAAGACTGTCAATTAAAAGAGGTGATGACATTCTGTATTTTTCACATTTAACTATTTTACAAGAATCTATTAATTGTCTCTGTCAGTTGTTAAAATGAGTAAACAAGATGCCCTCTGCACGTCTATCAGGATGACTGGCCTAATCAGGCTCAGCAAATTCAATGAGTATTTTGCTAAGCTTAATTAAAATTCAGCCCTGCATTTGAGTAAGCCGCAGTGGTTTGGCAGACCTTCAAAGGGCTACACTGCAGCACAACAATAAAAGTGATAAAGGCACACAATAACAATAAATATAATGCAAATGTTCCCATTATTCACAAATTAGGTATGAGGTTGCTCCTTTAACTATTTTCTGTTTTCTGTGGTGATAAAATTCAAATTTTTGGATTGGTCATTTTCAATCTCTGTAAACGTTATTCTTATCCACATACCATTTTATGGTTCTAAGTAATTGAAATGAAATAATTCTAATAATTTAATAAGAATACTGTATGTAAATTATTGCCAATACTGAGAGAATTGCACATAGTTTTGTTTGGTAAAATTTTCAGCAGGACATTTGCAGTGGCAAAACTTCAGACCCTTTGTGGGTAATGCCTCAGCTCGACCAGTTACTCCTTCAGGTATATTCTTAATTTACCTTTCTTGACTGTATGACCTCAGGTCTAGGTTTCTCCTAGCATTATGTAAATTGCAGTTCTTCAACATTAGACATGAAATGGAGCCTTCCCTGCAAGTACTTCAGTTTTGATTTATAAATTAGAAATGTACACCTTCATGAAACACCTTCACTTGTTTTCCTTTGTTGCAGAATCTCTACTGTTCTCCACATACCTTAAATATTTTTGGAATGCTTATTTGTCACCCCTCATGAAAAAAATGTTATTTAGACCAGAACTAGAATTCCCTTTTGAAGAAAAAAATTGTTATGGCCTCTTTGAATGTCAAGAATCATGCATCACAACGTCTGCATCACAAATAATTTACAGCATACATCTTGGTACATCATGATGGTTTCCTTACCCTTGTCCCATTAGCTTTGTATCCTGATATTTCAATACTTTGTTTGCATTCTTAGCAATCACTACATTGACAGTCAATCTTGGCTGAAGATTTCTTTTTTCCTTCAAAAAGGCATTACTTGGAAGAGTTAGTGTCATTCCCTATCTTCTGCAATAAAGTAAATTAACAGCTATAGCAGCAGATTTTTATAATGGCAAACAAAACCATTTTTCAACAACTAGAGAGGCAAAAGAGGAGGAAACAGCAAAAACTGAGGCAAATAGCAATCACTATTCAACACTGTTTCTAAATTCAGATTTTTGTCATAGAAAATAAACATTAGAATGATTTAGGATAAAAAATGGTGATTTAGAGATAAACAGTGATAGAAATATCACACAGTGCAAAGATATTCCTAGCTAATGACATATTGTTTACTTTGATGTTTAGTATTTGCTAAAACTCATTATCTCTGTAGTGGCTTTCACAATCAGAATCATAATTTTTTTTCAAGACAAATCAAAATCCACTTACATATATAAGCCATAAGAAAATATACATAACAATAAGAACAATTCTTTGTCTGAAATTAAAAATATTCTTCTTTTAAATAATTTAACATTCTGCTAATAATACTACTGCCACAATTGAACAGAGAATAAAGTGGAGTCCTTATTTATGTGACCTACAGAAACCTTGACAAAGCAGTACAAGTAAGCATGAAGCTTCTTCCCATGTCTGTGGGACAAGATGACCAATCTGCCAATTTTTCATTTTTGCAAATCTAATCTGGGCTTTGTTAAAATGAAAACCTTTGCTTTTCTTCAACAGATTTGCAGAGAGAAGATCCTTTGCTAGATAACTGTTCAGCTATTAGTCACTGGCCCTTTTTCCTGCCTCCATTCAGCCTTTCTGTTATACAGTGATAGAAATCCTTCCAGAACATTTAGGATATTTACAAGTTTTGGCAAGAAAAATAAAAGGAAATTGCAGAGCTTATGCTTTTTAAAACTTACTATCTTTTAAAATTTATTTTATTATTTTGTCTTGAAGTATATGAAAGTATCCTGTTAAATGAGGAAAATGACTAAGCATCTAAGCTACTGAAAGATTGTGAGTACTGCCTACAAACTATGACTAAACATTTAATTAATATTAAAAGCCATATTTTATAATTCAGTATTTTTTCCACAAGTCGTGACTAAGAATACAAAGTTATGTAAATCTTTATAAATGAAGATTTTTTTTCTAATATTTTACCCAAATTTCCTTCTGATAGCATGTACAGTTAATCACTGTCAGTAAAAGGATCACTTAGATGTAAGATTTTTTCCATGAAAGTAAAGACTCAGAGTCAGGGTTTTTTTTATAAATACTTACATCAGTTCTCTGTGCCTTGAGAGAGAAAGTGTGACTAACACAAAAATACTGGACATAGTAAATTAGAATATTATTACAGATCCAGTGGACTATTTTTAAACATTTATTTCAGAAAAGTTTGGTATGGAATTAACATAGGCTTAAAATAACCTGTAATTTCCTGTTTCTCTGAGCATTAAAATAACGTTTGGTTGGATGCTCTGCTTGATCCATAACAAAGTGACTTTCAGTAAACTTATATTGAATATCCTATGATAAAATTTTAAAATAATAGATTTCAGAGAAGTTGAAAGATTGTCCAAACAGAGAGTTGACTTTCGCATGTCAGAGTACAGAGTATAAAATTCCAGGGTAAAATTTCCTTGTTCCTATAAATATCTGTCTTTCTAAGTGTGAAATTCTCAAGTCTATCTCAAAATGGGATTTTTATTAAGTAATTTTAATATCAAAACCTAGCCTTTTACAAGCCAAAAAGAAAACATTAGTGGAATTGAGGACCTGAGTTAGTCAATCTTTAATACAGATGCAATAAAACAGTCAGGTATGTACGTGTATATAATATTTAAACTGAGAGAGATTTGCATTTAATCAGACTTTCCTGACATAAGACTGTAGCAGCACCTGAAGAGCAATGCCACTGATGGACTTTCTGGATGATCTTTCTATATTGATCCTCTCCTTTCTAGAAGCAAGGAAGGCATTTCATGTGCTGGTAGCATTGATCAAAACTGCTGTACTAACCACTGAAATTACTCTTCTGTTTCCCATTTCAGTGCTCACAATTGCTTTCTCCTCTTCCCTTCAGTGCTTGCAGCAGTTGTCATCTGTTGAGGAGAGTCAGCCCTGGTTCTCAGGGCCTTTCCACAAACAATCAGAGTCCATTCATTGGGTGATCAGAAATCAGAAGGCTTTATTATGAATTGATATTTAGATTAGATATCATTATAAAGAAGGAAGATAGAAATAAGGAGAGAGAAATTCCTTCAGCCTGCTCAGCTGCTGGAATCTTCTGTCTGTCTGTGTGAACAGACCAGAACAATTGTCTGTGTACAACACAAACTATGAAAACAAATCCCAAAATAGAAGTTCTTCTCTTTGGGCAAAGAGATAAGAAGAAAACCAATCTGAGATATTTACATTTTTCTCAACCTGAAAACAACTGCGACAAACCCAGTGCTGTGAGAATCAATGAGGCATAAAGATGCCTAAAGAAATCCTTTCAGTGTTAGCAACAGTCATCTTGTAAAAGTTTTGGGTTTTTTCCACCAATCAGATGTTCAGGGTTTCTACAGTAATTACATAATCCAATAATATCCCAAAGCACTTTACCAGTTTGTGAATTTTTTTCATTCTCTTTTGTCTGCTTTTATAAAAACATTAGTGATCCTCTCTAACTCTTTGGGGTACAGTTTTGTCTGGGTTTAACACACAGAACCTTTTACAAATTATGAAGGGAAAAAAGCATAGAATTTATGGGTTAATTTTGTACTATCCATAGGTATAATTTTAACTTTAATTAATCTGAAGAGACCTTATTAGAAAAACCAAACTGGAAACTAAATAAGACGTGGAACGGAATCGAAGATTTGTTTGGTGCCATGTCACGTCTGTAATCTGACTCAGTGAGTCAGTGCAAGTGCAAGTGCCTGTGCCAGCACGAGGGAATAAGTGAAATTTTACCATTGGGTCAGATCTGTAGGTGTAGATGAACTTTAAACAACAGAGCAGCCACCATCAGTAAGTTGTCAGAGCTGACTGTCTGCAAGCAAATTGTCACTCACCAGTATAAAGCATGGGATTTGGAATGACAGATATTATAATACTTGTTATTTTTACAATTCACAGCTAACAGCTAAACACTCCAACCTCCACAACAGTGCTGGGAGATGATCAACAGAAAACTGTTAATGTAATAGCTTAATAGTAGTTGAAAGTGGTTGAAGGTTTAAGGAAAAGGTGGCATTTGATGCACAGAAGCTGAAAGTTGCTCCTAGTTGTTCCACTAGCATTTACTGTTAGAAGTGCAGTTTTTGCTTTGTATTTTCTCTTGCTTCTGAAGTTGCAAGATTGGTAACAAACTAAACTCAGAGCTAGGAAAAAAACAAGAAAAGAGAAGCTGTTCCCAGAGCCCTCATATGTGGTATAGGAAAAGCAGGAAGAGAGATGCATAGTGAAAAGTTCTGTCAGTCAGGACCAAGGATACCTATTGTTTATAAGGACACTACTGCCATTACTGTTTTCATTTTTATATATTTTAAAAATAAAATATGTGGGTTTTTTATTTTGGGTGGTATGTAGTTTGTTAGCTTGGTTTTGGATTTCAGAGGGTTTTTTGGTGGTTTGGTTTTGTTTGTTTTTTGGTTTTGGGGTTTTTTTTGTTTGTTTGGGGGGTTGTTTGTTTTGTTGTTTTGTTTTGGGTTTTTTTGTTGTTTTTTCAGATAAAAGGTATGCATTTAGATATGGTTAAAGCAGAAAAGTACTCAAAGCACCTAAAAGCGCAGCAATGGAAAAAAAAAAATCAGGTAAAGATCATGAGTAAAATAGTAAATAAGTGCTTCAAGAACTTGGAGCATTTCAAGTTCTACATTTTGCTAATGTCCACACCAAGACTTGAGAGTATCTTTATGGACTTTAATTAAATCTACATCCCCTCCTAGAATTCTGCTTTATATGCAGTCCTTCATAAAGACGAAAAGCTAGGGCTTCTAAATGCAGGGGCTGAGAACAGAGCAACAGACGATGTGAACCAATTTGGTTTATCATGAGTTCTTCCCTTTATTGTTTCAAAATGTCGGGTTATATAGAGGTCAGATAGTTTACAAATTCAGGTGCTTTTTAATTGGTACACAAAGTGAAAAAGAATTCAAAACAATTCAGCCTTAAAATGGCTACTATGATTACAATATAACTATGTTATCTAAAACCAAACACACTTTAATAAAATTTCTTGTTGCGCCACAGGCTTATTACTTCGACATAGGCCCAAAATTCTGAGGCCTATCTGGATAGTTCAAAGCTCTTCCATGAGACAATTATGCCCACACTCCTTAAAAAATTCTGCTACACCTTCATAACTGCCACAAACTCACAGGTAAATGCAAACATGAGCCCTGTGCTCATTCGCACCCAGCCCCAGTGCTCTGCCACATTCACCTCTGGGAATCAGCTTGGCAGGACTTAGGGGCACCCTAAAACTGCACAGGCTGCCTGAGCTACCCCTGCACATTGGTTTGTCACACACCACACGAGTGTCTCATCTGTGTGCATGTGTGCCATTCACACGCACAGCGTGCTCATATTGATCTCGTGCATGTGTAAAATGTGTGTGCCTCACCTTGCATGTCCCTTTAAATGTGCACGTAAGGTTTTCATCTACCTTCACACACATGAAAATTTCCTCTTTCTTGCTTCTTATTAGATGTTTTATTCATCTGCAAGGTGGAATTTAAGCTTGTATTATAATAAAGTGTATTTGGATATAGAAGTGTTTAGCAGCTGTAAGCCTAAAAGTCAGTGACATTTTAGGAAACACCTTTTTTTAGCCCAATATGAGTAGATTTAATAATTTACTAATGCTGAAATTTATATAGATAATTTTCATTCCAGTTTAACTTACCTCAATATTTAAGAGTCAAGGGGATTGAGCAAGAAAAGGTTTTTATATTTCTTTTTTACTTTTCATCTGGTAGTGTGGAAAGAAGCATAACAGCACCGTGATTGAAATAGTTTTGACTGACAAAAATACATCTTTTCTTATTTTTTCTTTTTAAAAATAATATCTTTGACAGTGACCTATGTATAGTTCATTTCACTTAATGTTCTTTTCTTCTGTTATTTTGGGAATTATATTTTTCAGAGCACAAAAGGGATGAGAAATGTTTTCCAATTAGTTCAGCATGGCTTTAAACTTCACAACTTCTCTGAAACACATGGGTATAGGCAGAGACTTAAGGTATTTTATAATCTTTAAACACAAGAAACTGACTACATTCATTTATTTTTTCTTGTGCCGTCTATTTAATGGTATCATCTCATGTCTCTACACTTGAAAAGAAATGGTTGGACTGTTAGGCTCTATTCCTATAAATTTCTCTTGGATCATTTATTTAGGCAAAATGTATTGCTGGGATTTTCTGTGTGGCATGAAGTCTGTGGTCCTGTGGGATAAGCAGCTAAAGAGTCAAAAAAAAAAAGGGCTTTGTTTTCTTGCTTTGTTGATTGTGAAATTTATGATAAATAAAACTGAAATGATAAATTCAGTTTTGAAAAATCTGGCTGGTTGAAGTGCATTTTGATACACTTTGATACATGAGATTAAAATGATCCTAACGTTGATATCTCAAAACAGTATTTGAACATTTATTTCCCAATAGTTTCACAAATTGATAGGATGGCATGTATTCTTATGCTGCTATCTTTCTGAATCTATTATTTTCTTTTACAGAAGTTGTTCTGGTTTGAAAAGACAAACCAGTGGGAGGCACCAAGTCAGAATAACAATTTATTAAGAAAATTAGAATAAGGGCAGGGAAAGGAAAGAGAAACAAAACAAAACAGAACAAAATAAACACCCTGGTTTAAACTGACAGAGTCAGATACAACCTGACACCCTGTTAGTCAGGGTAGCAGTAGCAGTCCAAAGGGATGGTGGCTGCAGTCCTCTGAAATGATGGATGCAGTTCAGTTGAAGCAGTGATCCAGTAAAAGGGTCTGGTCTTCCTCAGAAGGTCCAAAGGTAGGTATGTAGCTCTTATCCTCTGGGAATCCAGTGGAGAAGAAAGCTGAACTGTAGTCTTCAACTTCTCAGTTTATATCCACGATGAGATGCTTGGCTCCTCCCCCTGGGTGGAATATCTCACAATGAGATGGTTGTCGCTCTGAAATTAAGCCTTCTAATTTGGAGTCAGAAGTTCGAGTTGTTTTGAAAAGTTACTCTCGAGTTCCCACGAAATCCTGCACAAACAAGATGTGTTTTTCTAACTGTCCTTCTTGTTTTTCATTCCATTCATGGTAAACAAGGGTTTGATGGGCTTCTGTCCAAACCAATGGAGATGGACAGGAGAAGATCTCCCTGTCCAATCCACGGGGTCTCAAAGAATTGTATAAAAGCTGTGAAAAATAAAACTTCCTTCTTCTTCTTCCGACACCTCAACCTGTGTGTGTGTGTGTCTGTCTGTTCATGCTCTCGAGCGACAGATGGTGAGCCATGAGATAAAGCCTGATGGGCCATTAACAGGAGATAGTCCAGGAGTGAGTTATCTCTGAGTCATGGGCAAGGCACTGATGGGCCATTAACAAAAGATAACACAGAGGGAGGAGGCAGGGAGCACTGTCCCACGTGGTTTTAACAGAAACCTGAAGATGGTGATAGAATACACCTCCCTGGACACATCTTACATTATAACCCAGGACAGAAGTCTATCAAAAAAGTCTTTCGGAGTTATAAGCATGAGGAAAAATGTGCAAGTGTTGTTTTCATGCCACACCCAGTAAAAAAATCACGTGGCAATAAGGTTATACGATAAGAGCCATGGATGGATTTTATTTCAGAAGTGTTACTATTTCTATAAAGTGCAAATCCTGAATATCTCCTCAGGTGTAATAGCAAGTGTTTATCTGGAATTAGTTAAGGATAAATGTACCTTGCACACATAAAGGTACATGGCAGTCTGTAAGTGGATCTCACTGGTTTGGGCCACTAACTAAGCTTTGCACATAAATGTGATGAACCAATCCTCCCAGTCAGTGTTCATCTGATCCTAAATATGCTTCTTGGTAGGGAAATACAAAGGTCTGTCGTGTGGGTATGTGAAAATGAGAGAAACGGACTGTTTGTGATTTGCACAAGGCTACATAGTAAACGAGACAAGGCTAGAGCTTCTGAATCTCTTATGATCAATTATGAAATCATAATGCATTTTATTAAATTATTAATATTGTTAAGTATAATTCTGTTTCTATATTTATAAAATAGCTTCTTAAATTTTAAATTATACCAGTCCTTTAGTTACAGCCTCCTGATATAACTAGCTTGTGTGCAATAAAAAAATGCCAGGAGTATAAATGTTGGATGCTTAACGATATCAAATTAACAATCTTCAAGAAGTGATTACCAGAAATTAATTTAATATTATATCTTTGCTGTAGACCCAACAATTCATGTAAGAAAACATTGATTTATATGTTGAACTTCAGATTTTGCTGAGGAAAGTTTTAGGAAAAGGTCTTTCATCCCCTTTTGCCTTCAATCTTCACTTAGTATTCTGTTCATATTCAATTTTAATTGCCACGCTATAGTTTGCAAAGATGGTATGCAGCTGTAAAATGCTGCGCTTTACTGCAGCAAGAGGAATATTTATCTGAACAGATACATTACTGTTACTGTAAAGAATGGGCCTATTTTACTTTATCAGCAGCTGAGGGGAAGGTTAATGGCTATGATGTATCTTTTGCGTTGTCTGTGAAACATGGAGTGCCTTGCACTGTTAAGATTTACAGTGTGGAAGACAAAGTGTGTGCTGTTCCAAGCACTCTCTTAACAGCAGGCTGTAAACTTAGGAATTAACTTCAAAACCCCTAAATATCTTAAAACAACATTAAGACTGGAAAAGAAAATCATTTCTTCACATAAATTCATACTTTTAAGCCTAAGTGCATGGAAAGACCTTATAAATTTTCCAGATGTCCTAAACAAGCAAAGAATGCAAGTGGCCAGGATGTTTTCAATATTCACTGTATTTCCATCTGTACTGCAGCAGGACACAGGAACAAATTCATACAAAAATACTGTATCAGTATTTTACCTTCAGAGAGGACATAATCATCCTTTAACTTGCTATTGGGGAGTCCAGTCTAGTCAGCACAGACACACATTAGGTCTATGTGAATACCATGATAAATATCAGGGATAAGGGAGATGGTCAGCTCCTGAGGTTTCCATCTTTTTTTGTCCTGTAGCTGAAAAACAACAGAATGGTGGTACAGCATCCCAGTGGGATGAGGTATCCCTGTGACTGTTAGCTGGACTGCTGTAGGATCACATCAGTTCTGGCAGGACAGACTATAATGCCATTCAGTACAGGAATAATTAGGACTATGTCCACTAAAGATTCTGTACTTGTGAAAGAGTCTGATTGCTAGAACAAAATTCAGGGCTCTGTTTCTGAGAACTGTGTCATACATTGCATGGGAAGGGTTGAGCATGTGATCCATTGCATGGTTTAGCATCATGAGCCACCAAAAAGCCACCTGAGAACAGTTTCAAATGGGTGTGTTTATTAGAACTATCCAGTAAGACAGAAATGTGACATTTGTTTTATCATTTGTTTTTTCTTGAGTCTGGATAGCTGCTTTATATGGCTTGAGCTTTCATTTATGCGTATGACATGTTTGGGAGGGATTTCATCCCACACCTGTGCAAAAAGACATGCTCTGCACCTCCTCTGTGCAGCTCTCCTGTACTGGAGAAGAAAGGAAATTTCATTAGGTATGGAAAATAACATGAAAGACAGTAATTTTCCCAATAGACAATTCAAATGTTTGGAGTTGTGAATTTTACCTCTTGCTTCCCCAGGCATATTTGTACAAATTTAGACATTTATTTTGAAACTGGTCCAAGAGGCCAGGAATCAGATCCCACATCTCCATTGTCCCAGATAAAGAGATTTACCACTGAGAAACAAAGTCAAGGTCCTGTTTCCCTGCTGTTTGTAAACCTCATACTGGAGTTCCCTTCAGCGAGCTGACCCACCTTTAATTTCAAACAGAGGAATAATATTGATTTCCTCTATCAGACAATCATAGTTAGTGGTTACAAACATTTCCTACAGCTTTGCTTTAAGATACAACTGTATCAGATACTGCAATTTGTCATAGTACATAGTACTATGTTCTCTTAGGATTAAAAATTTAGGTTCCTGCATCATGCTCTAATTTTCTTCCCCATCTAGGGCTATAGTATTTCTGAACAAGTTCAAATGTAGAAGGAAATCAGAACAAGAAGCTACCTTAAAGTTCCTCAGGTAATAGTAATGATACTGATTACTAAGTACAAAATTCTGGGATTAAACAGAAGATAAGTTAAATATCTCAGAATCATACCTTTTGTTTTAATATGTGACTTTAAAAAGATGCTGTAGACTATTCTCACAATGTAGCAATCAGAGCATGGCTCTTTTCTTGCCGTATAATTAGTTACAGTAAAATTTACTGCCTTTGTTACCTGTAGGGGAGAATGTGTCCATGGACTTTCAGCTGTGTTAGCAGACAGCTCCTGAGCATTGTAGAGAGAGTTGGAACGACCATAATAATCTCAGTAAATAATTCGATATGTTTTCGTGTTTTGAAATGTAAAAGTTTGTTCTGAGAAGTGGAAGGAAGGATGCCACCAGAGTCCTATTGATATTATTTATTAGACTTGGTACATTAAAGTCTCTGAATTTCTATTTCACAGCTAATAGAATAATCTTCAACAGATTCACATTATTAAGTTTATTCTATTTTATTTATCCATCCCTAATTTATGTTGAAAGACTTGAATTAAAAGATAGGCATATCTTGATAAAATCTTCCAGTTATGATTAATTTTATTTCCTGAAATATCCTGGGTTTTTATTTTCTTTTTAGCCATTTTGCTTTAGTTAAGTTTCCAAAAATTCTTTTAACGTATTGTACCTTTCAAAATACAATCAATTATTATAGATTCAGACCTTCAGTTTGAAGTATTTTTATGATGGACTATAGTTCCATGGGAGAAATAAGTGTTTACCTAGTAAAAGATTTATGATTTTGCTTTTGTTTAGTACTACCTCAACGAGAGAAAATTAATTGCAGTTCTATATATTAAAATAATCTTTCCACAAAATGATAAAGGGAAAGATAACTTTCTCTCTAGTAGTGAAGATTTTCAGTCCTCAGGGAAGGTATCAATTGCCTGCCTCTCCTTCTCATTTGATTATTTAGGATAACCTTCACAGACATTCCAAACTTTTCAAATGAGAACATACTTCTTTAGTTTATAATAAAGTGTTAAGAATATCAACAACCTTCCATCTGCGATATTTCATAGTCTGTTAGACTTAATACAGACCTAAAAAATATAGATGTTTTGGGATAATTCTGTAATACTTTCCATTTGACATTAAGTATCTTTGTGAAAAAGAGCTATAATAGCCAATGTTGCTATAAATTTATATATGGGCTAACAGTAAGGGTGTAAAATACAAGACTTTCTCTTTAATCAAGTAACCAGAGACTGATTTATTTATTAAATATATAATTTTTATCTCATACACAGTGCTAAAATGAGGAGGTCAGTGTGGGAAGCAGCTGGCACATTTGGTTGTAGGTGCAAGTCTGAGATCCCAAATTATCTGCTCTTCATCTTCAGGAAAACTTCACACCTCTTGTGTCTCACTTCCACTCTTCACAACCAAGGGGACTTTTTCAAAAATCTAACTATGTGCTATGCAATTAATACTGTGTTCATAGGAAAATAGAATATTTTGAGTTGGAAGGGGCATTTAAAGGTCATATACTCCAACCTCTCTGCAATGAGCAGGGACATCTTCAACTAGATCTGGTTGCTCAGAGCTCCATCCAACCTGACCTGGAATGTTTCCAGAGATGGGGTGTCTACCATGTCCCTTTCTGGGTTATCTGAATAATCTGTTCTATTGTTTCGCTCACTTCATTTGACAAAGATTTCATCCTTATATCTGGTCTGATTCTGCTCTCTTTTGGTTTAAAACCATTACCCCTTGTAAAACAGGTCCAGCTAAAGTTCTACATTTCCAGTTTGTGGCTCTTCCCATTTTTTTCCCCTTATTTTGTGGTAGCTAGAGAATGTCCTTTCCTCTTATCTAGAAGAAAATACATTACTTAAAGGTTCTGTTGTCCATCTTTGTTGCTTCTCGTGACATAAAGGCTTCCTTTTCCCTGGGATCAGTTCAGCTGGTCAGAGGATGTTGCTAATAATGCCAGGGTTGTGGGTTTAATCCCTGTAGAGGCCATTCACTTAAGAGCTGGACTTGATCCTTGTGGGGCCTTTCCAACTCAGAATGTTCTGTGATTCTGTGACCTATTCTAATGTGTATTTTACTTCCTCTCTTTCGAGGATCATGTTGTCATGATACTTGCTTGAGAAGAAACTTCCTAGAAACTGTCTGGGGTTTGTTTGATTGATTGATTGTTATTTCTTTGTTTTATTTCTAAATTCAGTCTCAGTTTGTTGAAATGCTCTCTGATTTTGCTAGGTCTTGTGTCCATATAGCTCAAACTGATGGCAGGTTTCCCAAATCTTCTTTGTAGAAACCATATTTCAACGTATTCCAAGGAATACAGTGTCTATGCATTTCCCTAGTTCCTGCAGTCAAACTCAGAACATGTCTTTCCAAGATGAGTGGTGATACAAGTAAATCATTTGTGACCCTTGCAGCAGTGCCAATGCTGAAAAAAGTCCTGTTTAAGGCCATTAACAGCCGTAACATCCTGTATTCATAAATTATGTCATTCAGTTTCTAGCTGGTTTTTGTTTTGCTTTCTTTTCTGACTCTGGCCCCTAAGAAAAGAAGCTGCCACAAAGCAGAACTGTATAAGGTTTAGGTGTGAATGCCCTAAATTCATTCCATGGCTCCCTATTCCTGCATCTGCTCCACCTGGTAAGGCTATCTGCAAGCCTGCAGGTGAGAAAACAAGATGATGTAAGTGAAAAGACACATTTGTGTACTGCCAGCATAATGAAAATACCAGCATTTCATAAAAAAAAAAAAAATTAAAAAAAAATCAGAGATTTCAGTTTAAATTATGACTTCTAAAAGAAAATACAGAACAGAATTAAAATAATGGAAGCTTCCACTAGAATAGCTAAAGATTGAAATAGTACACCTAGTTTTGGATGCTACATAATTCCCTTCAAACTAAAGCTATCATAAGCAAGTAAATATGGAGTTAAAATATTAATAATGACACCACTTTTGGCAACCCAGAACTGCTCACTCATCAGAAATTTGGTTCCCAACACTGAATTTTGCAACCAAATTAAAGGAATCATGCTAACATTTAAGTTAGATGCAAGCTCTGCCTCACACTTCAGTGGTATCAAAATTTAGGAGCATTCAGGATGTGTCTCTTTCTAACACTGAAGGTTTTTCCACACCTTGGTGTCCCTTTAAAGGCCTCACTGTATTTAGGTTCTATTTTCATTTTTCCTTTCACAAAACCTCTCTCAGTGTAATGCTATCAGTGAGAAGTTTATTCCATAAACCTGGGATAAATAATGAGAAGTGACATTCCAGGTCAGGTTAATTTTAATTTTTTTTTTCTTAAGAGCACATATTCTGCAGAATTCACATCCAGTAAGTTCTGGCTGCTGTATGTAAATGAAACATACTAGTGGTTATTAATGGTTGGAGATATATGTACTATTGAGGGTTTTCACAGAGCAAGGACTGTAGATCTGATAGATCCCTAGTTCAAAATGTACCCAGTTCAAAATTACTTATCCTGGAAAATATTCCTAAAATTTCTTACCTTCCAAAGTGTATTGAACAGAAAAATAAGATTGATTTTTCTTAACTGTTAAAATTTTTAATAATGCCACTAGTCTCATTATTTGAATGTAATTATGATCACTATGGAAACTCAGATTTGTGACTCAGTTTTTCAGATTCAAAGGGCTTATTTTATCTAATTCAGGTAAATAATATGAGAACAACATCTCTTCTGAATAACAAAAACAGCTTTGTGGTTGAAATATCTAGTATTTTTTGATTTTTCTATTTCAGCTTTTTGAGTAACCTAATATTAAAAAGAAATAAGAAAAAACTGCCTAAAACAATGCAAATGGTTCTATTGAACCATCTATGACAAGAGAAAAACAAAGACACAATATATTGCTATGCAGACCTTTTTAAAATCATTGGATAAAGGTCAAATTATTTTGAGAGACAGCTTACTGTGGTAAAAAGATATTTTCCATATGTTGAGCTTTGTTTCCTCTGTTCTTCTTGCCTTTCCTTATTGTCTTTCCTCTTCCTAATTCCTTTTTGGAAGATAAGAAGAACCAACTAAGATTGTTACAGTGTTGCTATTGTTATCATTTTGGAAGTCCATGTCACTGTTACTTCAATTTTTCTTTATTCACAAGTCTGAGCACCTAAAATGTGGTGTAAAGCCATCATACATAGACTTTTCTGGTTTTTAAAAAGCCAGTTGTAATATTACTCTGTTCTGTCTTAGTTCAATCCTTCAGTATTTTCCATATAGTCTTGTCAAGTGATTTCCTGAACTACTTCTTTGAGACATTTTTATGCTAGAAGTTATTCATTATGTAATCCAAAAGCATTGCCAAAATTAAACCTTCATAACTATTGTAAGGGTGAGATAGTCTTTCTACATCACTTATGTCAAAATGTATCTGCTTAAAAGCAGAACTTACCCTAAAAGCCCACATCGATAGTGCTTCTCCTAAAAAAGTATGTTCAGATACCATTTTAAAGTCAATCTCTATACTTAAGTTTGAATTAATAAGTGAGAATTCAGACATATCAATTTTGTGTTTTGGAGACATTAGGAAGATGTTTAAGGAGAAGTTAAAGGTGCATGGTGTGTTCCCAGCAATGGACAAGCAAATTAGGAAAAGAAACTTCAAAGACAACTCAGCATTTGCTTTTCTTCATGTTTGGTTTGCTTGGGAGCCTGGGGGGATGTGAGTGCATGTGTCTGTAGGGTCTCTCTTTCCTCCTCTACCCTTAAGGTGCTGCCTCTTCTTTCCCTATAATTTCGTGGCTGTTGAACCTAATAGAAAATCCTTCAGTCTCAATAAAACAACATTTTGTTAGGCCCAGCTCAAAGAATTGAAAGATTTTAAGAATTTTCTTTTCCGACATCTCTTGATGTCTCCCTGAACCTCTAGTGCATTTTTGCTATAATACTTTTAACTAACCCTCTGAAGGAGGAATATATGAGGACACAAAATCTGAAATTGATATAAAACTTCTCTCAAAGGAGTCCTTAAGTTCAGTTTGCTGCAACTGCATGCATTTTCTCCTAAATCTATCATTCTCCATTGAAAATTTAATTTAATTTTTATGCTACTACTCAGAATATGTATAGTAGGCTAACATTTTTCTGGCATTTTTTCTAGGCTTAAATAATTGTGATTATGTAACAACAAAGATCTACTGAAAATACATCTATTAAATACTGTATTTTTAATCAAGCATTGTCTGATTGTTAAGATTTTAAAACCAGAAAACTAAAAGGAGAAAAATTTAATTGATTGAAGTGTTCATACATTAGTTAGTATAGCTAGTCTCCAAAATCAGGGAATTATTTTAATTTTTTAGTTAACAGAGACAATAACTCAATTTTTATTACATCAAAATGTTCCCAACACCAATTACACATCCTTTCCATAGGTTTACAAAATCTGTTCATATTTTTAGGATGCAGTTTCAATACAGAAATGTGGGAAATAACAGGAGAGCATGCCTGAGAAATTTTACTTCACAAGGTCAAAATCCTATAGTGCAGAAAGGTGGATTTTGTTCTTGCTGCTTTAGATTAAAAAAAAAAAAAAAAAAAAAAAAAAAAAANNNNAAAAAAAAAAAAAAAAAAAAAAAATGCCCCTTATGTGAATTTCTTTCTGAGGAAGAGACCTAGAACTTCATAGTTACCCTCCCTACCCTCAATCTTCCATAATATGAGGAAAAATGAAAGGGTATGCTTCATAGTCTATGTTCTCTCAGAGAAAAAAAAAAAAAAAGAAAAGCACTTTCTCTTCCAGCTAAAGTGGTTAATTTATTTCCTTTTTCTTTTCATATTGTTATTAAAGCTATAACCTTTTCAGATAAAGAAATTTATCTTTTCCTTTACTTTCATGTGCAGAATTTAGAATATAATCTTTCAACAATTTTA
The DNA here is from genome assembly GCA_013400515.1 of Erpornis zantholeuca. Classification (NCBI taxonomy): domain Eukaryota; kingdom Metazoa; phylum Chordata; class Aves; order Passeriformes; family Timaliidae; genus Erpornis; species Erpornis zantholeuca. The sequence goes on from VZTN01009403.1 coordinate 32,911, forward strand.
ATGCAAAGTATATTAATAATTGAGCTATATTTCCTGATTCATATAAGAAAATAATCAGAACTGTAAATAGATCATCAGTGTTCAAATGAATATACAGAGACTGTTCTCATACTGAGGACCAAATTTTCCTGTGATCCTCATTTTCGTTAGTGATAAGAGATCTTGTCAGGTCTGATTTCTCCATCAGGTGTTGGAGTTGGGTTTTTCTATGAAGATAAAAGGGGGAAGATTTCAAGATTGTTTTGAGTGCTTGGGGTGTAAAAGAAGAAATGCAATTTTAGCTTGAGTCCAAGATGCTCACAGCAACTTACTGTAGCAGAAGAGGATTTGCAGAAATATGAGTTCTTAATTGTACAGTTTGAAACATACAGACAGGGGTCAGAAAACTTTGACATTCAAGCCAATTCCATGCTTAACATTTTCTGAGCTTTTTATCTTCATGCAACAATGATCTTTTTACTAATATCTGCTTTTCATCTAACTAGTGACATTGTTTTTTAAGTGTCACTGCTGCCTTATGAGTTTATTTAAACATAAATTCAGGCAAGGTGAACATTCCAGTGTGGAAAAAATTGGCTAAAAGATAAAAGTTTTTTCAGCAGTCATAGAATTAGGAATGGATGTTAAAGATTATCTAGTTCCAACCTCCTGCCATGGACAGGGACACCAGACCAGGTTGCTCAAAGCCCCATCCAACATGGCCTTGAACACTTCCAGGGATGGGGCTTCTCTGGACAACCTGTGCCAGTGTCCCACCACCCCAACAGCAAAGAATTTCTTCCTAATATTTGATCTATACCTGCCCTCTTTCAATTTGAAGCTATTTCTCCTTGTTCTATCACTACATGCCCCTCTATGAAAAGCCCCTCTGTGGCTCTCATGTAGCCCCCTTTGGGCACTGGAAGGTGCTATAAGGTCACCCCAACCTTCTGTTCTCCAGGTTGAGTAGCCTCAATTCTTTCAGCCTTTCCTCACAGAAGAGGTGCTCCATCCCTCTGATCATCTTTGTGGCCTCCTCAGGGCTCACTCCAACAGGTCCATGTCCTTCCTGTGCTGATAATCCAAGAACTGAATGCACTATTCTTTGTAGGGGTTCAGTACATTGCGATTAAAATAATTTAGGCTGTAAACATTCTATGTGTTCTGAGGTTGGGAGAAAAAACTTAGTTTTGCAGTTAAACCTGGCATCTCACACCTAGACAGCTTAATCAATCCTTGGAGATAATTTTCTAGAGTCTCAGTGTAGAACTCTGAAAGGTATTTTCATGGACTATTGTGGCTGTAAGCTTGCAGTTGCTTTAGCTGAGATCAGGAGACAATTGACAGTACACTATCTGGGTCTTTAAATGATTTTCTCAAAATTAATTACTTCCTTTGTAACATAAAACTCTAAAAATAATCGTCAATCTGCTATGAAAGAAACAATTCTGTATTCAAGCTCTCAGCTACTGAATTAAAAAGTGCATTATACCTTTATTTATTTTGTTCATTATACTTCTTTTATGCAAATATTATACCATTATATTTCTATAAAATATACTAACATTTTAAGCAAGGATTTTACGTTTCTTCCTTAGCTCTTACAAAATTTGTTATGGTTCCTTTCTGGTAGGCACTCTGTAAAGACAGCATCTTATGCTGAGCCAGCAGAGATTAGACTAAATGAGAACACACTTGCTATAAATTTAACAGTGTTCATTTTCTAAAGCAACTACTTCATGCATCTGAAAATGGAAAGAAATAGAGCAGCAAGCTCCCAATTTTTCCTACACATATAAAAACTGAAATAGTGAATGTCTTGATGTAAATCTTTGAAGAAATATTATTTTTATTATGTATAGATCAGAGTACAATGCTCAAAAAAGGGGGAGTTGATGGAGAATTCTTGCATTATGTACCTTCAGTAAAAAATAACTGTTCTGTTTTTTACATCTCCACAGCATTTTCCTAAATGTTGGAGTGCAAATCACTGGATTGCAGTGTTCTGTGAACTTCTCCATTAGTGATTGTGTGAGGGTAAAACATTACATAGGTTTCAATAGTGCATATAAAATCTGTTTCTACAGCATGTTTATTCCAGATTCAATCCATTTCCACTTCAAGACACTAATAATAATTCTACTGACTGGCATGCAGTAGGATCACTAGATTGCATATCAGTTGCTGTTAGCCCAGAAGGTGAATGATTTTAAAGGCAGGAACAGGTTTCTAGAAATTGTCTGTTTTAAAACTGTCCCAGATTGGTGGGTACTTGAAAAACTAGTACAAAAATATTGTCTTTCTGCACATTTCCTGCTTACTAATTCAGCTTTTGTGGATACTGAACAGAGTAATGAAAATATAGTGTGTGGTCATGAATTCCTACAGTAGACTTAACTCTTCAGAATTCCTTTTGTCAGAAAGTATTATTTGACATGAGTTTGGAGCTTTGAAGTTATGTAATACAAATTCAGAGAAGCTACTCTTTTCATATAGTAACATATAAAAAAATACAATAAAATCAGGCTACTGAAAAGTTAGATATCTAGATAGGTCTTGGACAAAATGAAAAGAAGGAAACAGCAGGAGAATAAAGAAGTTATTAATGAATCCAAAAGATATGTAAGATAACTGCCTTGTGCAAGGAGGTTAAGTACTCATGTGCAAAACAGCAATAAAGTAATATCTGATTGTGAGGATTGTAGTTAATGCATTTCCAGGCCAGATAAAATGACTTTTTCTTTATTTTCTAGAAATAATAATTAAGTACTTGAGTAGATAAACTTAAGATGGCACTGGATTTTTTTTTTCATTTATTTCATGGAAGATTTCTGTGTTGCATGTTAGATTTTTAATAGAATTTTTCAACATAAAATCAGAAACATTTTCTTAATTGTATCTGCATAACATCTTTCAAATCTCTGTATGGTACTTCACGATAAAATTCCATATGTGTTTTCTCGCTCCTTAAATTGCACTCTAATTTAGGGGTAGAATATCTTGTATAGAACATAGATAATAGCATGCAAAAATAGTGATTCAGCATTGTGTGAAAATGAAATTTTAATTTGGTAATATGTTACATTTTATTCTGCATTAATATATGGTAATTTTACCTCGGCTATAATCTGACATTCACATAGTTAGTGCTTTTTTACCCATTAACAGTGAGTCACACATAGAACTCTTCTGCCAGAAAAACTGGCTGAATAAACAAAAACCAATATTATTAAAAGATACATGTGTGCATATGAATGATGTATTTATATCCTGGTAGAAATTGTTGCTGCAGATTTGATTATAGAAACTGGAATGTGTAACTTTGCAGGAAAATGTTCTTTATGGATGTTTTATTGTGTGCACTAACTTTATACTGGCTCCGTATAATTATTACATCTTATTTGAATCATAGTATTAGTATGTTTACCTGGAAAACGGAAGTGAACATACCAGGTGCTTAATATTTCAGTCTTAATATATTTTACTCCAAATCTATAGAAAGCAATATGTATGCAATCTATAGTATTTTACAAAATCTGTACTATTTTATAAGAAAAAAATATTTCAATTAATTGTGCAGAAGTAGTTTCATGATACCCTTCCTGCTTTACTTGAATATTTGGACTGATTGTTGTATATCTGAAAAGGAAAATTGGTTGTGAAAGTGGTATCTTTTTGCCACAGCTGAAGCTGAGAGAGGAGGGATAGAGGAGGGAGTCAGCTGTAAGCCTAAAATGCCAAGAAAACATGCATGGCAGGGTTTCCCAAGATCTGTGGGCACTAGAAATGCATTCAAATCTTTCAGTGTTTTGGTTTAAGTGTCAGGTTCTTGGGCTGGGAGGAAGATTTTCCAGCTCAGAGCATGGGGTTTGAAAGTCCCCACAGCTGCACTACAGGATGTGTTGAAATAAAATGACAATTTTTTCTGTGCCTAGAATTTTAACTTTAGAGGCTTATCTGAGCATGACTCCATTGCAGAAATCCTAAAAATCCTGTGTCAAGGCTTCTAAGTCTCTGAGGTGTCTGTAGCCTCCAGTTCTGGGTGTTCTTATTAGAAAATCTCCTATCTCTGTGAGTTTCATGGTTTTGTGTTGTCATGGGAGTGATTATAGTCAATCACTTTTTTTCTTTGTATCAGTTGCCCCAAATTATATGCTGACCTGTAAGCAACTGAAATGTTCCATGGTCAAACAAAAATAGCTGATCTCAGTTCTCTGTCTTTGCAACTGACATCTCATTACAAGCTATTCCAAATATTCTGGATGGGGGGAAGGATCAGGATCCTACTATTTCCAGAAAAAGCAATTGTCTCTCTCAGGGCTACCAACAGGTTCTCTCTGTTCAGCAGAGTCTTATTAAATAGGAAATTCTATTCTTTCTCCCCTTACCCAAATAAATTCACGCAAGCTAAAATTGCTTAAATTATCATATCCTAATATCTGTAGAAATAGCAGAATGAAAGTGTAAACATTTTCTTCAGTCTTTGATATGACTTTTTGTGCAGATAATGATGACTCATTTCACTTAATGTTTGGACTTTCATTTGCCTCTGTCTTACTAAACCAGACATTTACATAATTTTGTTCAGCCTAAGAAGACCTTTCATTTAAAAGAATATTGAGAATTGGATCCTTATTGGCTATGGAATAAAAGAGGGAACATCAAATTACTCTCCAATTATGAGAGCATGTGCACACCATTTCAGGCCCCACGGCTTAGCTGACAGCATGGGTGCACCCTGGGGAGGCTGGCACATCTTGGGAATGTGCTCTAGGAATTGGGGCACACGCTTGGCTAGAAGAAATTATTCCAGAAAATTTCATGATCTTTTCAGGGGAAGATGAACATATCTGGATTCTTTTATATGTAGATTTGAAAATACATAAATGGTTTCAGCAATTATTGCAAGAAATCTAAAACTTTCCTTAACCTGTGAAAGAAAAAAGTCTTCTAATAGACTGTCTTCTTTTACAATCATGTTTAGCTAATTGATGCTTAGATTGCAAATTACAAATAAAATTCAATTTTTTTTTTTCAAAATGATTCCAAAGTTTTTTTCTTCAAATTTGCAAGTCTTCAGACACCCCAGATTTATAGCATATGGATCATGTATTCTTGAAGCAGATGCTGCTTACTTAGGTATTGTGGCTTTGAGCCTTTGCTCAGATAAGGTCACATTCAAAGAGGTGTAAATAGCCAAGAGCTGTTTAGCCAATGCTTTAATTGATTAGAATATTCCCCTTTCATTAAATGGATACCAAAGCTGAAGGAAATGCCTTAGTGAGGACATTTCCTTTCACAGTAATGCTAAAGGAGCAATAAATATTACATTATTAAGCCAATGGCCTTATTTTCCCTACTTACTATACTTTGATTTGTGTCTTTGGACATTCTTGGAATGAATGGTTTGGCTTCTTTTGCATGAAACTAGATCCAAATATCAAGTCATGATTTTGTGTTCAGTCTGTGAAGCTAGAATACAATCAGTCTAAATTCAAACCTAGAAAAATATATATCATAGACATAAGGTGCACAACACAAGCTCTTTTGCTGTCCACATCAATTTCTGCGGTACATATTGATTTATACTAAATACTGTATTTATTTATTTATTTATTGTAGTGTTTAGAAACCAGAGGTTTGTGGTTACAAAAAGGCTTGGTTTACATTTTATTTTCTTTTTTCTTTAATGAATGAAACTAGCAATTTGATAAAATCTATATACTTTTGCTTTTATAATTAAATCAGTTCCTGTCCACAAAAGCAGTAAAGGAGTAAGTGCAATTATTGCATTAGTTAGATATTATTAAGGCAAGTCTCTGATGTATTATTGACACTCTACGAGGTCTTCGGAACTTATGAATTCTTAAATTAGTTTTAGTTATTAGACATGTTGATGAAGCAAACATTCCATAATATACTTACAGTCTTTAGAGAGCAGATTCAGCATAGAAGCTTGGATTGGAAACACTGAAATTGCTGTTTCAGTGAAACAGTATACCCATACTTTCCTGGGCATGCTTAAACATAAGTATCACCTAGATTTGTACATATTTGCAGTCAAAACTTCTTATGTATTTATAAACCTTATATGTAATATTAAATTTACAGCCCAGAGTCATACCTTCCATTTTAAAGTCCTGTAGGCACTAAATCTCTCCTTCCTATTTTCTATGGCTCTCATCTTCTATGAACGTGTACATACACAATTGAACAAGGCTGTGGGTACCCAGAAACCTTAATGGGCTGTAAGATATGTGGAACTTTAATGAGTCTCTCTGTCATCATCATGGTTGTTTAAGCAGGTTTCAGAATGTTACCTATTCCCACTGCCCAACTCTTGGTAATGGAACCACGAGTCTGATGTGATTCCTGTCTCTGTATAGGCAATGGAAAACCAGAATCACTTCCATGATCAAAACAGAAACACTTCTTAAGTCAGGCACCAGGTTCAGGATGAAAGCTGAGTCCCCCCACCCTGCAACACGAAACATCCTTCTAGAACCTGTAAGAAGAAGTTTACAGAAGATACATAGAGCTACAAGAGCAGTTAGAGAGCTAATAAAGCTGTTTTCATTATCGATTCCACTTACGGTTGCGGTTCACCAATCATTGCCATTTTAAATTTTTAAACAACTCTGTTGTTAAGGAAAGAGATGTGCATGTCAAGGTAAATTCTTGCCTTTATTGGCTTTCACTCTGAAGAAAGAGAGAAGCGTATGTAAAAGCAGCAGCTGATTTTCTATCCAAAATACAAGTCCCAATGTGCCTAAAGGTTTGATTTCATTTTTGTAGCAGCTGCAATTTTAACAAAAATGAGGAAAAAACCCCAGTGTTAACACTTAGACGAGAATCAATAGCAGAGGATTTTTCGGTCTGACAAAACTTTTAATATAGTGTAACTGAAAACATATTTGTGGAGTTGTAAAGATTTCAGAAAATATCTTTACTCTGTTCATGACAATAGACCAGTATTTTAAAAGAACAGTTTCATAGCTGAAAATGCAGTATAGGATAGCTTTACTTTCTAGAATTTACTGAAATACCAGAAGGGAGGATTAATGTTCTAACTTTATGCCACAGTTTTCAGTGATTTGACTTTAGTCTGCTCTAAACTGTATTAGCAGTAGTAATGTACTACATTAAAAGTTCACCTGAATAAAAAAGTGTCTGGAAAGCCACAAGCTTCTTCATGTTTTATACTGCCACAAGCACCAGTTCTCCTCCTTTTGGTGCTGTGGCTTCTGCCCCTCTTTTTTTCCAGGTAAATAAAATGCTGTGCTCATGAAACAGCTTCAGCATGAAAAGTTGAGAAACACCTGTTTTTACCTGACTGTTTTCCTTCCACTTTACAATAAACAGTGTTGTTCTTACGACCTGTTGAGGTTCAATTCCCTCTTAGAGTTAGTTAAAGGAGGACAGTAATTGCTTTGTGATGGTGAATACTTAGCTGGCTTCATATAGTTACATAGACATTTCTTTTTTTCTCGTGAAACCTGAACCAAAAGTTTCCTTGCAGAATAGCAGAGCTGGAGACTGGGACAGTGCTGGCACACACCATGCTGGGCTGTCATTTTTCTTATTTAGTCATCTACTACTATTGGCCACTCTGGGAGGAAACTGATGAGATTCTGATCTGACAGAAGCCATTTCTGTGTTCGTTTATACCTTCAGAATATGTGTCAAGCACAGTATGAACAGCTCTCTCATGAAAAATAAGTCCAGAAATATGTAACAAAATTCTTCAGTAAAAATATCAGTAATTTCTTCCCACTTTCTGCTTGTTCATGAACCTTATTCTTGTTCAAAATGCAAGATGATTGACCATTCTGGAGCTCGATGACGTCTGCAGCACCAGCTGTCAGTGGCAGTTTGTAAATTGTATCTGCTCTTTGTTGCAAGGCTCCATTTGATTAGTACTACTGAGAAGAGAAAAAAGTTAAACCTCCATAAATTGTATTATAATGTCATTGTTTAATTAAAACAATAAATAGTTTAGCATCTTGAAATGATGCCTGTTACTTCCTCTTGAGAGTCACCGCTAATCTTCCTGTATTTTCACTGCAGAGATATAAAATTGTTCTTTCAATCAAAAAATATGTATTTTAAAGTATAGATTTTAATTCCTGTGGGTCCATAGATTTGTGTCCAATCTCAATGCTAGAAAATACTAATCATTAAAGCAACATACATTTCATAATACTTCTCTCCTAAGAGAAAATCCTGAAGTTTCTCTGAGGCAAGTATTTTTCTTGTTTTGTTGGGCTTTACAAATCCCACACAGAGTCCAATAGAAGCCTTGCAATGCCAAGTTGGCAGAGGCTGCAGTATTAGCTACAAGAAGGCTTAAGAAAGAGACTGTCAACATTTCCTCCTACAGGCCCTAAATAGCTATGGGACATGAACAGAGCTTTGTATAAAAATGTGCTCTTGTCCAGCAAGTAAAGAAAATCAATTCTGAATTCATGCTATGGTGTATCATGACAGTGCCTCTACTCCTCTTCACTAGGTTTTTTTCTCTGTAGAATTGCAGCAGAATATAGTCTCAGCTTGCCCTTTTTTAATGTTCATAATTTCAGTTGACTTAAGTGGTTTCTACTAGAAAGAAAAGGCTTAGCTTTTGAAAGAGTATCTCTCATTCTCTCTCCTTTCCTCAGTCATAAATAAAGAGACAGACTGAAAAAAATGCAGACAGTTAGGAACAGTGAAGTACATTAAGCTTAGAATGCACTGGATCATGATTCTACTTCATCATTTCATTTTAGGAATAACTCAAATTCAAAGTCTGTGACATGATCAAAAATGCTGCTGCTTCTGGCCTGATGGACATAAATCCATGTATCTGTGCTGCTTTCCTTTTTCTCTTTAAGCAGTCAGATCTCTTTGTGATGAATGCCTTTGTTTTCTTCCACCTGTCCAGTAGACTAGTTATTATATATTGCCATGGAACATCATCACATTTTAAATAGAATTCAAGACTTTCATCTTTGAAAACAAGCCAGTACAATGCCACTATGCAAGATTAGACATTCAGTCTTTTCCTATGACAACTCCCAGTGAAACAGACATTCAAAAGGCATTATTTTGGTAATTCCTTATATTCTATAAAATACAACAGCTACCTGAGAGTAAACAGTTTTTTTTTTTAATGAAATGAAATCTCAAATATTACTTTGATAGTTGCTGAACTGTTATAAAAAACACAGACACCAGTTAAACTCCGACTGATATTTTTTGGCTATGTATAAGAACATATTTTTTGAACAATATAAGTCTCCTTCTGCTGTATTTCAACTGCCATGTAAGCACAAATATTTAATTTCTAGCAGAAAAAATATTTATTTTTTTTTCCCTTAACACTAGGGAGGAAGAGCTCCTACAAGTTCTAGTTAAATGTGGAGGTTCTTGTTTTAGATGGTCCTTTTAAATTTATTCTCACCAAATTATCTAAATTTTGTGTCAGAAACCTGAAGACATTTATCTAGGAATCCACCATTTGTATTTGTAACAATGTAAGTTAATGTTATGCATGGTTTATGTGTTTCTACTCATTAGAATAAAGTTGGGTTTTTTTTCATTTTTTGAAGGCATTTTTTTGTGAAATGATAGTGATGTATTGCAGCAAGATGTCTTTTCTGGAGTCAAGCTTCTCTAATGAACTTCTGATGTGATATTTAAAAATTAAGTTTTTCTTTAGACTTAAAATGGTAAATCAAATCTCTGTCTTCTTCATGAGGAAGAAAAAGGCCCTGGGTCATCTACTTTTGACCTTTCAAGCACTAAATGGTTACATTTCTTGTCCCTCTAAAGGGTACATTTTCCCAGCTCCCTCATAATTATTACACTGGTAATTTTCAGCAGGTTTTTTTATTCCATACTCTGGAAATCATTTGTTCTCAGCTCTTTTTATTCTGTTCATTTCACTTAGGCTTTTATACTCATACTTGGTATTAATAGAGATTCCAATGTGTGTAATTTCACTTTTCTTTTTGACACCTCTTTGTAACGACATTTCATTAGTCCTTACTGCACTTAAGGTCAATTGGCTGGTGCTGGTATTTATTCTGGAGACTCTGTGACACTGAATGTCTGAGGCAGGGATACCATTCTGGAATAAGTTATCTGTCTTCAGGTGTCTACAAGAATAACCACAGCTCTGCCATGTGTTCAAAATTTTGTTATCATGAATGGGCACCTGCTAAATTAAATATTTAAAGAGCAATTGTTCTCCTTCTGAAGTGGTCACATTGAGTAGTAAAATGAATCTCCTGCTTCAGGCCAATGCTTGTATTGATAGGGGCAGGATTTTCAAGTGGCCACCTGTTGGCATTTGAGGTGTTCTGGCACAGCTGAGACATCCTGATGCTGTGTGTGACACAGCCTGCAGAGATCTGCACCTCTCTGGGTGATGTGAATTTCCAGGGATACCTTTCAGCTGACAATTTATGCACCTGCTTAGGCTGCTGAACCAGGCTACTGTGTGGGGTTTGCTGGCTGCCAGAGCAACGTGTGACTCACTCCTTAATATTGCTGCCTAATAATATCTGTTTAAAGGTATTTGATTATTTTAAGGTAGAAGTTTCTGTTGTTAAACAAGTTTGTTCCTCTCCAAGTGAAAGAGGTTTGTGACTTCAGAGTTGTATGAGTACTTAAGAGAAGCATGTTCTGAAGCACCTGTAAATGTTGGTTTCTTATTTTTGCATGGGTTTGTATTCTTAACTTCATGTTCAAACAGAGGAACTGACTTTATGCCTATTTAATTTTTCTTAAAGTACAAGTATTGAGAAACTTGACTAGATCTAGAATACTTTGTACTTTATTTTGCTGTGGGTTTCAAAAGATAAGGTGATGAATTACTAACAAAGCCAAGTAAATAAAACTGATGAAAACTTTTCTAATGGATGCAGAAAAAAACATATGATTTTATTACAGTCAGAATGAAGTCAGGCTGTGTTGTTTGAGTTTATGTAAAGATAATAAGAACTTCTCTAAATGTTATTTTAAAAGATATATAAGATTTATAATGTTATCAGCTAAATTCCTTTTTTTTTCTAGGATACACATCATCTTGAATTGCTGGATTGCCAATTTTTCTATTGTGTTGTCAGAAATTGCAAAAACATTATTTTATCAGCAGAGATTGTTTCAGTTGCATTTGCTTTTGGTTGATATGACCATATTATGTGTGGGTTTGTCTGTGTGGGTTTGTCCCCACATCAGATTGTAAATGAAGAATGGCAGAGGATAAAAGCCATTTAGTTTTCTCATTTTAGACCAAAATAAAGCTGTTTGATGAACGACACTAAAATATCACATAGCTTCCAATGTTACTAATTGGTAGGATTTACAGGTTTTGATATATTCAGCAGTATGACTTGTGTTTGTGGCTAAAAATGAATACTAATGAACTGTGTAGTGTTAAAATACAGATACTGCATTGTCAAAAACTGTGATAAATGTAAAGACTCATTTGTTCAAAATCTGTAAGGACACATAAATACAGCTTTAATTCCCAAATAAGTGATTATCTTCTCACTTATATGTGCTGAAGACTTGTTCCAAATCAAAGAGTGGCTATTTTCTTATGTTTATTTTCACATGAGTTTCTTGAAAAGGTTTAGAAGATTTTGAACTGATTTTGCTTTCTGTTTCAGAAGAGGATGAGTATCATGTAAAGTCAAGTAAATAAAATAGATCGAAACAGGTGGACATTTGCCTTCAATGTTCTTTGAGAATTCTTTATCTGATTATGTCTTGTATTTACTTGTATATCAAACTTAGGACCAGCTCTTCTCCTACTGAAATTAATATAAATTTCTTTATTTATGAGTTATGAGTTTCACATTCCATTTTTCTGGTAATAACTCCCTTGAAAATTAACCAATACCTTTGGTTTTTTTCTACAAAAGGAAATTAGGCAAAAAAAATTTATTTTTTTTTTAAACAGTGAACACAAGCATCTTTTTAACTGCATATAATAATCATACATAAAGTATATCCATAAAAATATGTGTGGTAATAGTACATTCTTTCCTTAGAGAGAAATAATGCAGTTGAATTCTTGGTGTACTTCTTCAGCTTTCTAATTTTATGGAACCTGAGTGAGTCATGGGAGACAAGCAAATGTTAATTCAAAGATACAATTATATATCTGGTATTTAACTACTCAAAATTAAAACTCCACTTAAAAGGAAAATATAAAGATTTAGGAGAAATTGATTGAATATTAAGCTGTTGTAATAGAAATAGAGAGGAAAAGGAGACACTCACTCAAGTTAAGGCTTTCCTGGGAATTTACATCTCTCATAGGCAAGGAATAAAGGAGAATCAAATGTCAGCTGTATTGACCTGTCACTCAAACAGTCATTACTGGCAAACTTTAGATATATCCACTGGTATTTTAACACCAAATTATTAGTGAGCTTTGAGATATTGATACATGTCTGAGAAAACTATTTATCACAGGATAGCAGTATTATAAGCTTCTCTGAGTCTATATTTAAACTTCATATAATTTTGGAGGAAGAGGAAGAGTTGACAAGATCTTACTGCAATGTTTCAATGTTTTGGGAGAGTAAATGATATTTGAGAGACAAGGATTGATAATAAACTGAAGAAACTAAAGTCCAACTGAAGCTGGGAACTTTGCTAAGGAACATGATGAATAACATTTAGAAGGCAATGAGGAAAAATCAAGAGGGCATGCCTAAAGAAATTTGGGGGAAAAAAGCTATATTGCAAAACTGGAAGACCTTGGATGTAGGAAATCAATCCAATGCAAACTACAGGAGCCTGCATAAGAAACTGAAAGATAAGAGGAGGAAGAGAAGGAACTGACTTAGCAAAGGATTAGGCTTTAGATAGGGACACAACATAATTTCTACCTGTCAATGAATTTGATGCAGTTCCCTAAAACCTCATTTGTCTATGACAACTTATTACAGACATATTACTCTGAGAGGAATAAGGACTTTTAAATACAAAGTTAGATGTCTGAGAGTTAGACTATCCTTCATTCCTCTTGCAGAATTCTCTCAATTTATCAAGACCTTTGACTAAATCAGTAACACAGTAATTATCTTTTATTTGCTAGAATGAATCAAAATAAATTTTAAAAAATCTGTATCATAGAAGATGAAGAAAACAACTCTCTTCAATAATAATTCGACAGCAGCAATTGCACCTTGAGGTAGGGGACTTTTAAGAATAAAAAGATATGTTTGCATAGTGGAAAGACAACGAAACTGAGAAATGGTGTTTAGTAGCAACTGTTGCCTCTATGAGAAAGACATAAAATAATTTCCTTTGGAAAGAAAGATTAAACAATACTTGATTACTTAATCAACGATGAATATTTATCTTCTTTGGAAAAAATACCAGTCACCTACTATGCTTGCTGCTAATACCAGTACTCCTACCAATATATACTTGCTACTTAGTTATTGCACATACTGCACTTAGTTCTCTAAATCTGAACTGTATAATTTCAAAGCTGCATTTTTAAATAGAGTTTTGATGAAACAATATTCCTTGATCTCTTTTTCTTGGATAAGCAAGGATAAATCTTTCATTTCAGAGTCATGTCCACCACCTTCTTAGTCATCCACTGACAAATTCTCATGTTGCTGGTCATGTCTAAATACAGTCAGAATATAGTGAAGTATTTTGCAACTTATGTCATCTGAAAATGCATGTTCTTGGATAAAAGGTATATGTTTATGTTTTCATTGTAAAGCTAATTAATGTTCTTAAGTAAAATCAAAATATATCAATCTGTGAGTGTTTTACTGAATATAATAAGTACTGGTTGGCTATGTTTTTTTATTTTATTATTTTATATATATATTTTATATGTATATATATATTTTTTTTAAGACCAGTTTAGACCTGGGGCATAGAGATTTTCTAAAACATATTTTGCAAAAGCATCTATGTACTATAGGTTGGCAGAGGAAGTGAATATTTTTGAGACTGATAACACTTTTTTCCTGTCTATTTATTCTAAAGCTAGTGATTTATAACTGAGTTTATTAAATTCTCTAGTGATCTTCAGAGGACATTGTGCTTCTGATTCCAGTTTTTGATCCTGGTGGGTACTGTATCCACTCATGGAATCTAGATTTTTTTTTTTTCTGAGGTTCATGTGATTTCTGCTTTATTCTTTGTCTTCAGAGTTGCTGGAAGTGGAAAACATAATGCATGAAAAAAATTTTGAATTTTGACTTTCTCTCACATTAATAAATAACAGTATTGCATCCCCTCTGGTAGACCTATTAGCTGTCTTAGGAAGTTATTCTCCATGCATTCCAGGATTCTCCTGGGCTGCTGTCCAGCAGCTGCTGGGGTGGCTGAAGTCCCCCAGCAGGAGAACACCCTGTAGCTGGAGCCTGCAGGCTTTGGCAGCAGGCTCCCCTTGATCGAGCAGCCTGCAGCAGACTCCAAACACTGGTTTCCCTTTATTGCCCTGGTCCCTGACTCTTACCCATGAGTTTTCAACCTGCTCATGACTATTCCTAGAATATGATCCTATCTTGGTGTAGAGTGCAACTTCAGTATTTCAAAAAATCTAATATATCTAAAGTCTTAAGTGTATCTAGAATAAACGTAAGGAAGGCAGACTTTTAACACAACATTCATCACAGTTTTTGAAAGTGAGAAGCTGCATGTGGGAGAAAAGAACTCTTTGGAGAACTACCCCTGAGTGCAATAGGACTTATATATATATATATATATATATATATAATATTACTTCAGAAATCAGGTGCAATTTCCTAGGTCCCACAGCCATGGGTCAGTTCCAGAGTTATGCAGATACTGACTTTACTGTCAGTATGGGAAGGGAGGAGCTGGATGTAAGCTGTTCTCCCTGCTCTGTGCTCAGGTGAGGATACAGTGTGGCTGTGTGAGCAGAGAGAGCACCAGCGACTGCATGTACCCAACTAAATGAATCATTCTCTAGAGCAATGGAGTGGAGGGAAATTACAACATAAACCTTTTTGTAGTCTTGTCCCTAAATAGGTGGTTGGACAAATACAGGATTATTGCCACTGTCATGGATATTTTTCATTTGAATTTAAAGGTTAGGATGATAGGCAAGCTATTGACTTTCCTTTCAGAATGTAATATGGGTTAAATGATATATAATTGCTTGGAGTATACAGTAAAATTATTGCAAGGAGAAATTTAAGCCTTTGGTGATTGCCCAAAAGACCTTTACTGCTTTTCATTGCAAAGAAGTCTTGATATCAAACAGATTGCTATGCAATTAAAACATTTCTGAAAGAAAATTCATTTCATCTGTCCTAAAGCCTGCTTATACAAGAAAGGACTTGACTGAAATAATTTTATAGTACTTAGCTAGTGATCCTGACTATACTGGTCCAGACAATTGTTGGCTTTCAATTACTTCAGCGGGGGATAAATGCACTCAATTTTAAGAGCAGGGCATTTGCCAAATATCATAAATTTATAAAAGAGATCTACTGTATCTGGAAGCACAAGTTTTTATTGCCAGTCACTTTACCACCTGGACTATTCTAACAGAAAACATGTTCATCCAGATAGAAACCTCTCTGCAAACAGCTGAAAACTCTGATATAGTGAGTGGGAAAAAATCTCTTGTGAATCGAATTATTTATAAGTTTTTTGTCCATTCTAAGTTACTTCCCTCGTTTTAGTTACCCCAAAGTTTTGATGTGTGTGGTTTTTTTTTCTTCACATGTTATTCCTAGCAGAACAACAGGTATATTGTCTAAGTGTCATTTTCTAGAGCCTGAGGATGCACAGAATATTTTCAGCTTGGATCCAGACCCATCTGTCAGTCTCAAACACAGTAGAATACTTCTGATGCACTTGATATTTTATTTAATAATTTACTCAAACTAATGTAATTTTCTTTATTCAATTAAGGTCCACCACTTAAATTTATAAGTATTCTAAATGATATTGGAAAATAAAAAAAATGTGTTGCCTGAATATGACTTTCCCAAATACTGTTTTAAGTAGCATCCTACCCAGTCAAATAAGCATCTAATAAGAATGATTTACCATTTTCCTTACATATGATAAAAAACAAAAGATGTAGGGAAAGAAAAGCAGCATGAAATGCAATCAAAATTCTTTTAGAAAACAAGCCTGTGCCATTCTCACCCCCAAAATTACTATTTTCAATTTACATGTGTGGAACAAGGGTACCCTGAGTGTACCAGCTCTTCATGAAAACAGTGAATTAGAAATAGCCTTTTTCAGCTTCTCTTTTAGTCTGTAAAGAATTTCTGAAACTGCAACCACTACTGCTCATGCCACTGTCTTGTAACAAAGATGAAAATTAGCATGACTTATCATACTTGTGTATTGTTGATTCAATAGCAGGAAATTATGCATTTGGTCTTCAGAATCCTGAGCTAATTACTCAAAACAAATAACAATGGCAAAGGTCCAATGACTTTATAAAGTGACCTTTAACAAGAGATTCACTGTCTATACCCTACTCTTGTATCCTATTAAAAATAAATTGCTTATCACACCTTTTTCCAATATGTAGCATAATAGTTTCAACTACCAAAAAGAAAATAAAATAATAGTGTAAAAAATCAGGCATGTCATGGTTAATATTGGACCAGTCATTCATTTTTACTTTATATCTTCTCTATTTTACATTAAGGAAAATGATTCATTGCTAATATAACTCTAAGTAAGTGATTTTAACATATATCCTAGAGGTATTACAGGTGTTTCAGCCTGTTCCATTTATTAGAGCATTTTTTATTTATCTCTTGAGTATGTTCCTTCAAAAGGGATACCTACTGCATTTCTGCATCATATCCAGCATCAATCACTTTGATTAGGGTCTCACTCCACAAACCAAACAGCTTTTCTTCCATGGCAGCTCCATATGTTTGCTGCAGCTGTTACAGTTTCCAGGCAGAATGTGACCATGCTCTCTTCAGAGTTTGTGTCCCTGTCAAAGAGTCAGGAAATTATTCCTCTCTGCTTTGATTTGCCTGGAAGTCGAGTGACTTAAAATCTGCCCTACAGCTAGACTGGGGTTGCCTACAAAAACGTACATGAAATATCATCTGCATTATTTTTTCACAACTATGACTCCAAAGAGTGCACACTGCCAAGGCTTGTTCCCACAGCACTGATTGAATACCAGGTCAAAGGAGTTTCATTGCTGGAGAGGTTCCTCCAGGGAGATTTTAGCCCAGATCCAGTGATAGAAGAATACCATCTCTGCTGTGAGCAGGAAATATGCTGAGATTTATTAATGATCTTGTGGTTTCTAACTCAGGAAAATATTTCTTTTGTTGATTATTACTTTTTTGTCTTGCACTAGGACAGTATGTAAAGCTACGTAATACTCTGTACACTGCACTACAGTACAGTCTTAGTACTGCCACAGCACACTGAATGCAGTGCAAGGAATGTACCAGTTAGGATATGCATCTCTGCTTGAAGAAGTATCACATATTTCTGTGAAGGGCAACTTGAAAATCCCCAGCTTACTATGATTTACTTACATCTATACTGAAACAGAGAACTCAGGCTATTAAAACATATATGTATGGATGTGACTAAAACTGCACACTAGTAAGAGAGGTGATTTTTTTTTTTAAATTCTGATCACTGGCTAAATCTGACAGTAGTCAGTATTGTAAGAACTTAATTCATCCTGAAAACATATGCACTTGTTCAGCAATTAGGCATTTCTGCACCACTTTTCATTGCATTTCATTAGCTGGCTGCAAAAATAAATATGGAATGGATCATTACTTTTTGGCGATGAAGAACACAATTTGGCATTCCTTAATTACGCTTTTAATGAAATTTGTAATAGTGCACACCTTCTGATGACAAGTATTTTTAAAAGCCCTGTGAGTCCATAAATGCAGGTTGACAGTTAAGGTTCAACACAGATGAATTAATGTAATGTATTCACTTTACTAGAGGTGAGAAAAATAACTTCAACATCAGAATATCTTACTGTTCACTGATCCTCTACCCCGGTGATTGCACACTACTACTCTGGTTTTAGCAACTCAGTTGTTGGAGAGGCGAGTTGTTCCTGATGCTGCCTGGGGACTGTTTCTCTGTGTGTGACTTCTGGGTGACTGTAAGAAGCTGAGCTGTCACAGCACAAAATTTCCTGTTCCCCACCAAGAAAGAAAAGCAGGAAGCATGTGCAGACTATCAAACATGTGCACCATGGCAGCAATGCAGCAACTCTTACAGGAGCTAAGACTTGTCATAAGGAAACTAGCTCAATGAAAAATCCTTCCTAAAGCCCAAAAGAGTATCTAGAAATCTCAGTTGATTGACACAGGTCTTTGTCAGATAGTTTTGTCCCTTCCTTCCCAGGAAATGTAAATCTTGGCTGAATATATATAAAAAAAAAAAAAAGTGTCTTTAAACACTTTTCTTTCTCCTAATGTACAGAAAACAGACATCTAAAAGCAATAGTAGCAAGGGTATCTGGGGTTTTGTTTTCAATTTCTTGATGAAATGTAAGCATTTCATCTGCCTTTTCACTGAAGGCAGAAATTTTCTATTCTATTTCAAAGTCAAAATAACTTTTTGTTGTTATAGTAAAAAGGCTTTCTAAATTTTTTTTCTTAGTCATTGCAAAAGGAGTGTTCTTGAGCTCCTGGATGGGAATAGGAAAAGGAAATTTATTATCTGTATGAAGACCCTTGTCCAACAAAGCACTGCACTTTAAAGTGTGAGTAAAGCTACAGATTTCAGAGAAACTTAAATGCTGCTCTGAACAAGGTTATAGAGGAAACATTTTTAATTATTAAATTAGCAGAGGGACATATTGAACTTTAGTTTTGTTATCTGCTCCTCACATGCCCTTTCCCTAGTCATTAAGTACCAAAGTGAGGGTTCTTCTTGTTTAAGTGTGGAATAAGGAATGGGAGGAGTGAAAGCATGCTGAAAACACCAGGGAGGGGGTAAAAGTCCATCTGGGGAATCCCAAAGCACTGGTGCCCAGTAGTGCCCTTGGGTTTCAAGGGGCTCAAGTCCTGTGTTGAGTCCTTCAGCAGTAATTGCAGTCTGGCAGTGTTATGGCATGTGAACAGCTAATACAATTTCTGGTCCCTCAGGAAGATTAAATGCTTGCATGATTTGTGCTGGCTACAAACCAGTTTGTGTTCCAGATCCAAATGCTCGAATTCTAGCTAAAATTATCTTCCCTCTGTAGCTGTGACACAAATCACAGTAGGAAGTTGGTTGTGTTTATTGGCTTGGACCTCAAATGCCAACACTTCACAGACCAAGCCCCTTCCCTAACTCAGACTGCAGAGCATTTTTAAAGGAGTACACAGTGTCTATTATTTGTTAGTAGAGAATCAGAGTAGCTGTATGATAAATGTTTCCAAAATGTAATTAATGCTTGGTTTGTGTAGGAATCATGAACAGTGAGAAACACACTGCATTGTGCATTGACAGTTCAGACATCACCAAAGCATCTAAATGTTTTCTGGTCATTTTTACCAATTAAAAATCAAATTTATCTGTATTTTACTCTACATATGTTACTTAGGTATGTTTTAATTGTGGTGACTCAAAATCTAGTGGTAGAATCACACAAAAGAGGCAAGACTTTCTGCTAGATTTTCTAGAATGTCAGTAGTCAATGGATGCATATTGAATCCCTGCATTTGCACTTTTTTAAATAAAAAAGCAAAGTTAATTTAAAAGTAAACTTATGTTCCTCTTACTGGTGCACAAATTCAATCAGTCACTCATACCTATTCAACAAAGTGCTTTAGTTGTACTCATTTTAAGAAGTAGGATGTAATTTTTTAGTAGGTAAGGTTCTTTTAAAGCTTTTCAGACCAGAAGCAGGGCATGGTACTGGCCTCCACACAACCACTAAGGGTCTTCATTAGGATCAAATATAAAATATATTGATTTCTTGTTTTCCTCTATATGTAAATCTTTGTACAAAGTAATGTACTTTGGAACATAATATTTGAATGAAACGGACAAAAATCTAAATTAAGGCAGACTGCTTCCAGATTAGACATCACGTGTCCTAGATTCAGGGGTGGTGGTTACCATGAAAACTCCATAGCACTTGGATCCTGTATCACTTAATACTTGGCAATATTTTATTTCATGTGTTCAAATGAATTTTCAGTAGCTGTAATGAATCCTTTCCTTTCTGGCAGGGAATTATATGATTCCCTAATATTGACTCAGTTCCCTTGAATATTCAATGCAAAATCATTGGAGATTTGTTAATAGAAGAATTAACATGTACCAAAAAGGAATTGCATCAGGGACATTATATTTGCTAATAGATTTTTTTTCTGCTATGCTAAATTATATTCTTTCTCTATAAATCTTTATTAAACACTGCCAATTCAGCATCTTTAACCTGATTGTTTCATTTGCATGCTTTGCCTTTGTGATTGGATTACACTTTGTTGTACTTTACTCTTTATTACTATCTCTCTGGATGTGTAATGATACATTATTACTTAACATTCAATTTACTTTGTTTAGTGTTTGAGTATAAGGTATTGAGGCAATAATATGCAAAAATATTTCTCTGCTTCTTCAAGCCCTTCTGCAACCCCTCACCTATGCTTCTGTAGGAAAAAATAACTGGCATTAATTTTGGTGCCCAAATTTCAAACATCTTTTAATATATTCTCAAGGACAGCAAATTAGCACAGGGAAGCAAATAGTGATAAAATATAGAATATCATTTCAAAGGTAAATGACAGTTATTTAAATATGCTTTTATAGCTAATAAAACTCCAACCTGAAACTTATAAAACAATGTGGGTTTTTAACTTACCTAGATTTAAATAGAAAATTTGCTTAATTGCTACTGTGGAGTGTCTTAAGGTGTACCTCATAGAAATAAAGCGAAGAGCTATAAGAGATAAAGAACTGGCCAACCAAGAGAAATCAAAATGTATATATTAAGAGTTCTCTAAATAGGGATTAGTAATGATATTTTTTAAGGATGATTTTTCATATTCATCCTCATTAGTATGTTGATAATGACATTACAGGAAGAATGACAAATATGCCAAAGGGGGCTTTGGTGAGATTGAAGAGAACTGGAGCAGCTGATAGCTAATAATTAGCAAAAATCATGCAATCAGAAAGCACATCAGTTAGAGATGGCAGCTCAGGAAACATCTCTCATCAAATCAGTCTCTTAGGGATGACCAAACTGCAAATATTATACACCTCTGGAAAAGTCTGTCCAGATTTTAGTCATTGATAAGGCCTCACTGACCTTAAGTATTTATATAATGGTCTCTGAAGTTAGAAAAGAACACAGTCTCTTCAAAAGTAGCCACCTTAACAAGATAAGGTGGGCAACAGGTACAAGTTGCACTGGGAAAGACTTTATCTGAGCATAAGAAAGAAATTTTTACAGCAGGAACAATCAATCACTGGAACAACCTCCCAAGAGACATAGAATCATAAATCCATCCTAGAACCATGGAATGTTTTGGACTGAAAGAAGCCCTTGAACATCAACTAGTTCTGAACATTCTGCCATGGGCAAGGACACCTTCCACCAGACCAGGTTGCTCAGATCCCTGTCCAGCCTGGCCTTGAACACTTCCAGGGATCTGGCATCCACAACTCTGTTCCAGTGTTCCTTTACAGTGTTCCTTTTCTGTTCCTTTACATATCTAATCTAAATCCACTCTCTTTCAGATTGAAGCCATCCTGCCTTGTCCTCTCACTGTGTGTCCTGGTACCTTGTCTTGCTCCTTCTTTCCTGTAAGTTCCCTTCAGGCACTGGAAAGCTTCAATTAGATCACCTCAAAGCCTTCTCTTTTCTAGGCATGGTAGAGTCTCCACTTCTGCTTTCCACATATGCTGCTAATTGCCTTCTAATTATGTACTCTCATGTCAAGACAAAACCCATGGGACATGGCAGAAAAATTTATTCTATTACTAGAAAATTCTCGAAGTCTTTGTCTTCCAGTTTCACCTGGAAGCCATTTTGGTTGAAGAACAGGGCACGGAACAGTGTTGGGACAAACTACAAGGATGGATCTGATTATCTAGTTCAATCTCAGATGAATTTCTGAGCCTCATCAGTGACTCATGTGGCATTAAGATGGATGGTAGCTTGCTTTTTTGTTTTCTAAAGGGTCTTCAGCATTTGTATTAAGACCATTTACTCTCAGCTCTGGAAGAAAGCCTGCAGGTCAGTTCTAACAGAAGTACTTGGAACTGCTTTGGAGACTTGATCTCAAAATTATGCCTGAAAATCAGCTCTGGATTTAAATAACGAAGCTGTAAAGTCTTTTATCTTCAGCTACAACTACAGCAAGCTGGTAAACATTTAACAGTTTGCAATAAAACCTGTGAGATTAAGCAGCATCATTATGTCTAGCCTTCTGTATCAACTCCTAATGAGGGACTGTCTGCAAGATACAAGCAAATATAAATTCGAAGACAGATGCTGACTAGGCAAAGATGTTTTGCAAAATGAGAAACAAAATAATTTAATCTGAGGCTTCTAACCTTAGATATAATCTCTGTTCTGAAATATTGAAATTTAGGGAAGATATTAAGGAAGAGTTCATCTTTAACTTTTTAACTTTTTCTAGTACAGAGAAATAAACAGCCTGACAGAAAAAATTAGATAAACCTCAATTTTTCCAGCCAATCACTAAAAGCATGGATTTGTACAATCACTGATTGGAAATACCATCTGTGCTATCTATAACTTTGTAGCATTCAATATTGATAGAACTCTTTGTGAATGACAAGTGTCTTGCCTGGGGTTGTTGTGGCTGATAAAACCCATCACCCTAGTGTTTCAATTTGACTTTTTCTTCTTCTTCTTAAACCTACTGGGTTTCCTATCATAGTCTACAGCATTGCTGTAGGTGAACATCATGAATTACTTCTCAGAGAACTATTTTAAATTATGTCTGAACTAATATTGTTACTTCTTTTTTTTTTTTTCTT
>VZTN01009405.1:2104-27048 GCA_013400515.1 Erpornis zantholeuca
AGCAGAATCTCGTTTTCTACTCATGCTTAAAAGAAAGACTGTTCTGGAAGGAAGTGTACTTATTGTGTTTACTACAGAGAAATTGCAGAGAAAAGCTGGAGAAATGGATATGTATGACAAGATGCAAACATTATTGTATCAATAGGGCTTTTGCCATAGTTAACTTCATACCACTGTCTATCACATAGACACAATTTCCATAAAACCATCATTTCAAATCAGTATATCAGAACCTGAGAAAATGGGAAGGCTGAGTTTACTTAAGCAGTACTTACACCAAGAGCAGCTTGGTAGGTAACTTCGGAGGGGAAGGTGAAGGAAGGTCCTGTTGTGACTGGGCTGCTGGGGGGTGGAGTCACAATCAGCCCCGTAGTGCCAATATGAACCTGGGAAAGAGAAAAAACTCAGCAGGGTCAGTTCTATGTAGTGTAGTAAGTGCTGTTTTTGACACAGCTATAGGCTTCATGGTCAAAATCACCAGTATTCTGCTACTTGCAACCTTAAACCAGAACTAATTTTTAGTTAGATACTCACACAAACAGTGTTGGGTGACACTGCTTACTCTTTCTTTCCATACTGACATTTCTCAGTCTTTGGAGATACATTGAACCAGCTACATGAAACACACTTTTAACCAATGTCAGTTTTGTTTTTTTTCCATAAAAGGCTGTCAGGTCCCAAAGGTGTGCAAATAAAGCATATTTACCAGCTCATATAAAACATCACCAATACCTCTTGAGCTCCATTGATATTTCTTTTCCCAAAGTGTAATTACTATGTGAAACAGCTAATTTTTCATGAGCTACTGAACAAATAAAAAAAGTCAGAAAAATATTTCTACTTACTACAACCAGATTTCTACATTTCTGGAATTTGTGCAATCTTCAAGTTGAATATTTTACTTTTATAGCATCCACTTTATTAATATTTGTTATAATATTCAATTTAGAAAAAAGAAATGAAGAAATTAAATCACTCTAGTTCCTAGTTTCCACAGTTTAATAAAAATCTTTGTGGCACTTTAGAAAATAACAACTGTGAAAAAAACTAGCCTACCAGATCAAAACTATTTGCTATCATTATATAAGAAGTGTTAGAAAATGTTCTCCTTAAATGTTCTAATGTTGGAAGGTAAGATTTTTGTAAGGGTATATTTAATAACAATTAGACAAAATGAACAATCTGAAATAAGGAATCTGACAAGATTGGAAGCCTTTATAGTTACAGCTGATTTCAGTGACTTACCTGAGAAGGGGCACTACAGGATAGTCCTGTCAGCTCACTTATGCGGGCTGCTGCTGTTGGGTTGCTGGAGCTGATGAGGACAGGAGGACTGATTTCCATGGAGTGGCGATTCTGAGAAGACTGTGAAGCCTTGTTGGACATGGTGAGGGAGGTAAAAGAGTGTCGTTTTTTGGTGTTTTTCTTAGTATCGGTGTGCTTTTGGGTTGAATTGTGGGCTGCCCCAGAGGTACCTTCTCCAGAGTCAACAGCAGAACCTGAGGGCTTGTCCAATTCTATCAACTGTTTGGCTGCAGCGTTGAACTACAAAAACCAGTAACATGTTAGTATTTTTTAAATCATAAAAGCTACCTGAATGTAACAAAGTATCTCTTTTCCTTTTATTCACAATATAATTTAAACCATGCAACTTAAAACTGTGGCATATTCTACAAATCAGTCAGTAGAGAGTGACAAATTTTCCACTACAAACTCTTACTACACACTTACTTTTGGGCTGGTCTGGACTACCCATCAGAGGTAAAATTTCAATCAACAAGAACATAATGCCATAGTCCAGACATGGTTTAATTCACCAATAACCACTGTCTGTGTCATCTCAAAGTCAGACTAAAACACAGTGATCCCCTTTGACCTTGTAACAGAAAACTCTGTAACAAAACTTCTTGGATGTTTATTTCAGTTTTCAACCTTTTTTTGTTTTGATTATATGATATAATCCCACACCTTTGCATATGGGCTCTTTTAGATATTCCTCCTAGTATCCCTCAGTACTCGTGCACATCTTCACTGCCAGCAGTGAAAACACAGGCTTCCTAAAAGCAGGTTTAAGAACATAGTAGGATGGACTAAATATCCAGCTATATCAGTACACTGCTGGGTAATAAGCACCTACACAGGCAGAAGATGGCATAAGGATAAAAGAAATATATATGGGCAATTTTGTGGAAATGCCTTCTCAGCTTCTGAATTTTCTAATGTAGAGGCACCATCTCTGTGCCAATTTTTGTCTTTTTTAAGCTTAACTAAGGAATTTTTGTTCATAATGAGATTTTCTATGTGCTAATTTGTAACAACAATACTACATTAAATGCAAACAAATCCTTCCTTTCCAATGAAGAAATGAGAATCCCACACATTTTCTTCTTACAATGAAATGTAAGCTATGTAATGGGGAGGAGGAGAGGAAACCAACAAACAACCCCTCTACATTTTTCAAAAAACCTTTATTTTCAGAAAATCTTAGAGCTATTAGAAATAATAATGTCAGAGCCATCATTTAATCATGAGCTGAAGTAACACCGGCACCAGTTTTCTGAACATGTACCACTAAATATGAATATTGTTACATGAAAAGTGTAGATGATTATGAAGAAAGGAAAATGATTATTGAATTTTAAATTTAGAGTAAACATACTTTAAACAGACCAGTGAAAGCATTATTTCATTACAAAATGCTGATATGAGGCTGAAGGACATGAAACAAGTAGAAAATAAAAACAAAAAAAGCCTACTCTGCTGTTCAGCTTGTCAGGGTCTTATTTGCTATCACAGAAGAACATGCAGGCTTTTCAAAGTCTAATAATTTTATCTAATAATTTTGCAAATTTTTTTTTTCAACCCAAATTAAAATTCTTCATGTCCTTCCTGAGAATCTGGGTAATCCATACTATCTGATACAATGGCTGCAACTGTTTCTATTTTTATGAAATCTACATCCTTATTTGCAAAAAACTACCTAATCGGAGAAGTTAAGTGTTGGTGCCTGCTCTAAAAGGGTTAATTGAAAATACATTTTCTTAGTTGATGGAATCAGTCTGAAAAGAATAAGAGAAATACATTTTGTGACTTTCATTTTTACATAGTATTTTTCAAGGCCATTATCTCCTTTTTGCAACTTTTGTAGAGATAGAAATATAGTTGTTAGCTAAATAGTTAGCTCAAGTGGTAGCCCTAGGAAAGGGCTTTTTCTAACAAGACTAAGTTAAGTAATTTAGTTTGAAAAAAAACACTACAAAAAGTTTTACTGGCTGAATTGAAGGGCCAGTTAATTGCAAGAAGCTAGGAAAGAATACCCAAGGGCAAGAAATTGTTAAACTGGCTTTTAAAAACTTCTTAAACTGAAGCCAAAATTGCACTAAGCAAGTTGAAACTTTTTTGGTCTTCTTGTTTTTACAGTCATGTGAAATCTTCTATCTATAATTTTCTACATATCCTTACATCAAGCTATAAAAATATTTTTTTCCCTTTTAAAAATAATAAATTCTATGTTTGTTGAAAGCAGTAATGTTTATTGAAGTTCCCATCTCATCACAGGATTCAAAAATTGAATTAATAAAACCTGACTTGATTCTTAGTATGGTTACACATTTCTTCTGTGACCTGAAGTACAGATTTCCTCATCCCAGAAATAGTGTGAAAATACTTTTTTCTTTCATCATTATACCTCATTTATTTAAATAAAATACTGTTAGTGCAGGAAAGTGTATCTTACCAAGTATCCACAGCATACCAATCAAAAAAGGACAAACACTATTCCAAACCTTTGCATCTTTCTGCAATGCAAATTTGACTAATCATTGCTTTGGCTGTACACACTGTTCCTAATCACTGGCATCTATCTATATAAAAAATACAGCTTCCAACTCTTAAACCTGATAAGGTTGGGGAAATTTTCTCAACTCTTACTGTAAATTGTAACACATATGAGAAATGCAGGAAGATATGGAAGGTTTTATATATGGCTTTGTTAATGACAAAGCTGCTCCTTTATCTGTTTCACAACAACCTATAATATTTGACTTCCTAGTTGTGCTAATTTGGTTTTAGGGACATTTTAGAGGCGGATATTAAGGACAGGGCAAAGCTAACTATTTCTCTGACTTGCTGACTGCTCTCATTTTGTGGCTAAGTGTGGTTTGGATTGACTGCATGACTCCAGTATTAACAAGAAAACATAGTGACTGCCTCCAATTACACTCATTTCAATTCTATTCAATAAAAAGAGGTATCAAATAGCTAAGTGAAAATCACTGGTTCAACTACTGAGGCCATTAACTTTCCCAAAGAGTATTTTAGGTCTAAGATTATTTATATCTCAGGGTATTTTAGAATAATCACCAGTACTGCTTATTTTTCTTTTCAGAAAATTAAATACACAGTGGGCATAGCCTTACTGAGGACCAAGCTTTACTCACCTCAACATATGAAATTGGAAATATCCCTATCTTGTCAGCCAGCATTCCTTCTGCCCAGTTTTCATCCACACGGCGAATTACAGTCAGAACATCATCCTGTGTGAACATGCAGTGATTATGTCTCCCAGCTCTAATTTAACTTCTCATTTAATTTTCCTCCATAACACAGGAGTAATCAGAGAAGGCAGGACATGGACAAGAACCGCAGAGAAGGCACTCTGTAAGAGGAACATGCTACTTTTGGGGTTGAAGTCAGTTCAAGCTGTTCCTTTTCCTATTTTGTCAGAGTTCAACTAACTGCCCACATCTCAGTGATCTGATTTCATTCTTAGTGCCAGTCTTCCTGTCATGTTCAGTCCATATTACTCATCAGCCCCCTTTAAACCCTTGGCAATAATCAACAGAACCACAACCATTTTCCTTCTTCAACTGACTCATTACCTAATCTTCCCTAGATGTTGTTTTTCTACTCAAGTACTTAAGAACATTGCCAGTGATATGACTTCTTTCACATCTACAATTTAAGTGGTTCTTTAGAAGATGGAATGTTTTTAATTCACAACATAGGTTATTTCTCATAAATTAAGAACTTCACTAGTGCAATCATGAAAAATTACATTCTCAGAAATAAAACCTCGAAGAAATTATATGTAATTTAGAAAGAGAAGGCAAAACTAATCAATACACAGGAGAAATACTCGCAGAATTACTTGTCCTTTTCAAATGTGTGCAGCTCCCGTAAGAAATGCAGGTAAGATTACAAAACAGTTGCATTATTTCTTATCCAAGTGAATGAAATTATTAGAAGAAAATAATACTTGTATTCTCTTTTTACCTTTGCAAATGGTAAACAGTCTTTATCTGCTTCCTTGTCTTTTACTTCAAAATCATAAAGTGCTTTGCACTGAGGCGGAGGTTGAGGTAAAGGTTTAATAATCTGAACAAAATTGGTAGGAAAAAAGCCATGGATGCCATTGACTTCTCCATGATACCAATTTTCATCCACCTGTCGACGTAAAATGATGATGTCTCCTTTAGTGAATTTAAGATCTCCAGGTTCTTTTCCCTCGTAGTTATACAATGCTTTGGCACACGGTAACTGAGGTACACCCTAAAGAAGAAGAAGAAAAAAATAATCATTAGAATTAGATGAGCATTAATAAATAAAATTTATATTATATTTTTGGAGAGTATGAATGAAACTGCAGAGTATGAAACTGCAAAGTAAAATTATAAATATATTTTATTGCTATGGTTCTATTGATTTTACCCACACATGTAGGAAGAGCTTCAATTCCATGCAGTCTTAAGACCCCTCAAAATTTCATTATGATTTTTAATACTGCTACAATGTTGCTAGACACAGGAGAGGCAGAATAGCATAATACTTTAACCCTCATGTACTAATTCACTAAGATTAAACAATAAAAAAATAAAGCAAGCAAACTGGAAAGCAACCTGACCACTTGAGAGATCTGGCAGAAAAATCCTGCAAGAAAATGCAACACTGGAATAACATATTTTCTGTAAGACCTTTAAAGGCATTTTTACTGCCTTTTTACTATCTTCTTCACCTTATTTACTTCATGAGCAGAGAATAATAAGGATGAGGACATAATGGAGGTGTTTTCCAGCTTGAAAAACAAATCTCAATTTATTAAAAATAAGAAATTTCATAGTGGAGCAACTCTTCTAATTCAATTATTTATTTAAAACCACAGCTAATAAGAATTACTGGAAAAGATCTGTTGAAGGTGTGCATCCTTTTGTTTCCTTCACTTGATTCCTCCATAATATCTGAAAACTATAGATCATTGGTGCTGCTCTGGAATGCATGTCAGAAGGATTACAATCTAACACTGTCACCCTCCCTTACATACATTGCAGGTATTATTTTTTAATGGCTCAGACTGTACCTCCAAGTTTTGCAAGAGTGAGCCATAAAACTCTACAACTCTAGAGTTAGGGCTACTGCCTTCAAAACTCTCTTTTCTCCAAACTTAAACACCTGGAGGGGTGTTTATCCCCTTAATGATGGGAACAGCAGTAATCTGCATTACTTCTAGAGTCTTTCCAAAGCAAAGGCAGCCTTTAGAGCCGAACAGAGCACAGCATTTCACATCTTTGATTCCAGCCTATATGGAATAGGCAAATTGTAATGAAATTCAGTGTTACCGATATTATTTGCCACATCTACCCCATGGTACATCTCTCCCCTCAAGTCTTCCCCCAGCTAAGATTCTAAACTGGAGTTCACCTTGCAACATCTCAAGAGGTCACATACAATGTAAGGAAATTCTCAGAAGGAATTTGAGTCTGTGCATTGGGCAGAAAAAAGAGTTTTGATAATGTATTTCATATTTAACAAGATTTTATCTTTCAATATAATCCATTTTGTTGGGACAGCTTTAAATTTTTTCCCATGCATATTAATAATGTCTCAAATGGATAAATAATATCTCACAGATCAACTTATCTAGTATTTTTTTTCTGTACCAAACAGTCAAAGGAAAACCATATGTATATACATAGGTACAGAGGAGTATGATTTACATATGAATTCAGGAAGATTGCAGTTCATGCTATTGCGTCAGAATAATATAAAAAATATTATATTAGCAGGATCCAAGCAATTGTTCACAACTGGTAATCTCCAGACTGAAGCAAATATTTTTCTTCATGATCACACTTAATTGCATCAGTGCACAATGATGACACACTGTACAAAACTGGATACAGAAAAGGACACCAACTAGAGAATTTGTGGGGCTCAACTTTGAGTGAGGGGAAAAATAATAGTCACAATAGAAGAATTTAAAAATCATATATATATTTGTATTTTTTAGTTTTATGTGCTCTCTGCAGAGTAAACAGAATGAAGGAAGCAGTCAGTGAAGATGGAGTAAGAACAAGTGCAAGGGAGAACTGTGGGAGATAGGAATCAAAGAGAAACACCTCTAAACGAGAGAGGAAACACTGCTTGCTTATCCCTTTCCATCACAATTACAAACAAACAAACAAACAAACAAAAGGATTAGGAACCAAGAATTATTTGACAGAAAGCAAGCCCCAAGCAGTTATGGCTACTACAGGACATAGGAGTCTCTCTTGCACTGGAGATAATAGTTTGGCTTCTCCCAGGAATTGCCCCAGTGTCCTGGGAGAAAGCTTTCTATGTCCCCACACGGAAGAATAGGTTTTAGATCAGCCTTGTGTATAAAATACAGTTGGAAATAATATCTCCTTAAAAAAAACCAAAATCAAAACAAGCCAGGAGTCCCGGTGCAGCAGATCATGTCAAAGCGATCAAGCCCATTAGTCATCACTTAATTGTTACAACTCCTTATTGCATTTATGCAGTTTATCACAAAGGCTCCCACAAATAAATCTGCATACAAAAGTACAAACATCTGTTTATGTTTCATAGGAAGTTCTTTTTGCCGTGTATAGGTTGAATTTCTGCAAAGCTTGTTTCCCACATCAAATAGAAATGGTTCCAGTCCATAATTCCAAATAAAATAAAGTTCAACAAAACACACAGTTCCCAGTTGGACTGCCAGGGATTAAAGAGAAGTAGTTAAATGACTGAGATGAGAAGTGGATGACTTTTCCTTCTGTGCCAGGGGGAGGATGAAGTGAGAAAGTGAAGGTACAATGGAAGGGCTGCTTTCAGGGGTACAGGATCAAGAGTCCTCAAGCACCATCTTTACATTCCTCCTCCTCTGAGCAACCTGGAGCCGCGGTTCATGGCCGGCGCCTTCCGGGCCCTTGTGGTTAAGCAGCTTCAGCCCCCTTCTGCCCCTCCGGCCAGGAGAGATGGCCATGAGGACACACTGAGCCAGAGTTTACATTTCACTCCATGTCTCTCACTTGGCTAAACATGAAAGAACGGCTTTGGAAGAAAAACTTTGCAGGCTACCCTTAAGTTCACAGCTGCCACTTACCCTGCCAGCTCTTTGAGCAAGCAACAACAACAACAATAACCACAACACTAAAAACCAGAGACAAACCATTTTAGGAAATTAAAACATAAAATTCAGAAAGACTCCACACGACAAGTTCTTAGATTTATTTCCTTAGTCCTTATGCAAAATAGTTAGGCAAAAATACCTGAATTTCTAATGCTATTGCTCATAGACAAACTGTTTACATTCATTTTTAGCTAAGGCATGGATATACATACATTTCACATGCCAGATTCCTTTAAAGAAAATAATACATGATGACATCAAAACAAATGCCTTAATAAGAATATGAAAAAATGTGCATGCATTCATATATATATGAGGCTCAGGTTCCTCAGTTTTCCTCTCCTAACCCAGATATTTTGTCTTAGAAACCTACAGAATGCACCATTTTGCTCTTTGGATTTATACCTTGTTTTCAGTCACCTTATTTCAAACTTTACTTTTATTTTTATAATGGAGAATATGCAACCGTATGTGTTTTTCATAAGTTTAAGCCAAGAGAAACTTACATGTGAACAGAAACACGAGATCTGATTTCCTTTAAAAAGGAGTTTCGATGGCAGAAACCCAAATGTAAATATGCTTACACTGGCACAAAACAGTGTTCATTCTGTACTTAATGCACTTGAAGAACCAGCAGAGGCTAAAGTAACAAAAAATAATAAATCCTCTCTCAAGGAAATGAATGAAACAGACACCGAATCATCTACATCTCTGTTTCTTTTGAAGCCTCCCAGACCGGGTGCTGCTGGTTGTCACTTTTCCAAGCAAGCAAGGCATTCCCTGTTCTCTGATTGCAAGATTGGGAAGTGGCCTGGGTTTCCCTGTGAGCCAGTTGAATTTACCCAGAATAATTATGCTGGTTTCACCTGTCTGAGCTTCTTAGACACTGAGTGTTTCCAAGAGGCCAGGAAGTAGTACCTTTTATAGAAGTACTGCTTACGTTGGTACCAAGACAGACAAAAACAGTTTTCTAAATCTGCCTACATGGACAAACAAAGCTCTATCAGCTTTCAGAAAAATCCAGCCTGCTTAGATAGCTCAGCAGCAGTTTTCAGGCCTACCTTTCTTTGCAGAAAATCTAAACACTGGAAGTTGATCCATGTCATGAGAAGATCTTTAATAAACATCTATTATTTGCAACTTCCTTACAAGGAAAGACAGAAAGTTGATTTTTTTATCCCCTACATTTTTTTATTCTTTCCATGCAGTTCCTAAATCAAACCAAGAGTCACATTAATGACCAGGACAAGACGAGAAACTATCACCAAAAAATTTCAAATTACAAAGCAATTGGAAGTACAGTAAGTCTAGTGATACAGAGGTAGATTTTTCAGTCAACTCTTTTTTTTCCCCCCAAAGAACCAGTATTGTAAGATATACTTGATTGCCAGTGAAAGGTGCCTTTACATAAGGATAACAAAATGCAAATGTTTGCAGCCAAAACTTGTTTGCAAGGCAGGTTTGGGTCAAGTGAGTTCTTTTTGTGTACATTCTCCAGTGGGTAAAGGTATACCTGAGATTTCTTCTTCAGACTCCTGGTCATGCAAACCTTTTGAAAGACAATAGTGCTTCTTTTAATCTTCTGGTCTATTCTATTTCATTTTATTGTTTCCTTGATTCAAATATTTCAAATGCATCCTTCCTAGTACTTTTTTAAAGTGTATTTTTGCTTTCTTGCCTTCTTTGGCTTTACTAAGCTGTCCAGTCCTGCATGCAAGAACATCTCCTTTTGCATCTGTATTTTTTCAAGTGTCTTTTATCTCACTGGCTCCAATAAGTAGTTTCAAGTCGTAATTTATAGCCACCTAATCTGTGTAATTCAATTTTCTTTGTTTCAGCCTCCTTTGTTGCTTCTCTGCTTGCATTTAACTCTTCATGTATTTTGAGACATAGAGCATATGAAAATACTTTACACCAAAGACCTCTTTAAACTGCTTATATTAAAATATGTGTTTTCTTAAGGAGGATTTCCTTCTAAAGGAATGAAACGTGTTCCCTGTGTTAAGTTACAGGTATATTCCTTTGGCCTGAACAAATTAAATACTCAGTTTTGTAGGACAGACCAACCTAGAGGCGATAACATTTGAAACTACACCTCCCTGTTTCTTTTTTGAGCTTCAGAACACAAAGTGTTTCCATAATCCAAGAAGAATGTTAAAAGTTGTCTCTCTGCATTTACTTTTCTCATCTAAAAAACAATTCAAACAAGGTCAGATTTGTGCAAAGAAAGGCTGAGTAGAGTGTTATTCATCTATACCCAATATTAATTTGGTAGTGTAATCAACTTTACATACTTCTGTCATCAGAACTATCTCAGAAGACTGCAGAGGTCATCAGTACTAATGAAGTTATTTCTAGTTAAAGTGTCTCTGAGGTTCCTGCTATCTGGATGACAAAAAACTAAGATATTTTTATGTCAGGAAGCTGTATCGAGTTGCCAGTATACTGTAATAGCCATAAAAGCAAACCTTTGGTAACATCTGATACGAATTACTATTGCTCTACTGAATAAAATAAACCAGGGTTTGGGGTTTTTTGTATAATAGATCACTAGATTAAAGAAGTGGGCAATATCAATGTTGGTAAGTATATTCATTTCTACTGGTTTCCTATGACACAGCTGTACTAAATCTCATTTTTCACCGCACACATAAAGCAAATAACCAAACATTTGACTTAAAACAGTACAAAATCTGTACTTGTTTTTAAATGCTATATTCAAATATAGCTACTTGCTACACAGCTTTTGATTTTAATAAAAGTAGAAGTCTAGCATCAAGAGGAAACTAGCTAGCCAGCTTACCCTGATCAAAGAGATCAGGTTTGAAACTCAGCTGTGTGTAACTTAACCATGACCTACATAACAACCATCATTTTGAAGAAAGATTACCTTAGGAAAAATACCAAGGCACAATAAAAAACATAATCAAGCCAACATATTTAATATACTATTGGAAAAGATGAATAGCCATCCAACACAGGTTGACACTCCAAGCGCACCTAGAGCCCTTTTCCTGACCCTTTTGAGGACCTTCCCAGTTAACTTTGCTCTTGGTAACTTGAAGAATTTCACAGAAAAGACTCAGAGAAACATGTATTTTATAGCAGATGGGTAGCTCCTTTATTCATGTAAGCAATACTTATGTGTTCTTTTGAGGTAAATTTTCAATGACCTACTTAAAATGGCCATTTCATTAAAGCCCTTTCTGCTTCCTCTGTATTAACAACTTTTAGAAGAAAACTTTGGGATTTTTTCTTGTCTGATGTTAAGAAATAAATATAAGGTTGTTTAATGTAAGTATGAGCAACTCTCTCCCACAAAGTTGTTTTGAAATTAAAAGCTGGAATACAGGAGAATGAAAGGAATTTTAAAACGTTGCCTTAAGGCCTAAGCAATCACATTAATAATATGGAAGGTTAGGAAGGGACATTTACAAAGCTTTCCAAAGGCACTTCTCCCAGTCCCTTTCTCTGTAACACCTGCCTTTGTAAACACTTTTTTTCAAATTAAAAAAAATGTGTCTTCAGAATGCCACCTTCTTTGCTTTGCCTAGTCCAAATGCAAAGTTCTCAGCTACTTCCTTTCCCAAACTTTAAGTAAAGAAAATTCTGAACACTTTCCGCTGAAGTTAACTCCTAAATTAATAAAATAAGTAAGTCAAAAATGGGACAAAGTGGAGATATGCACACAGCATATCCCCAAATATTTTAACAGTATGCACTTGATAGGTTCAAGATTGCTTCTTCCACAAGCAAACAAAATGAATTATGAGAAAACTGCTCTGCACAAGAAAAACTGAGGAGGTAACTTTCAAGATGCAGAAGAGAATGCAGGTCTGTATTGCTGTAGATTTGCATATCAAACAATTCCATTCCAAATCTTTAAAAACCTTTAGATTAATTGTTTACTACAAAACATTTTTTGCTTTGAAAAACCCCTGATCCTTGTAAGAATCTAAACAAAACCTTGAATTGCTCACTACATAGAGCTAGCATGTTTATATAAAATAGCTATTGCCAAAAGCAATGATTTGTTTGAAAAATCAAATAGATCTTATAAGCTGTTACACCAACATCACAGCTCAGACTGAAAGTGCCACTATCTCCATTGCTTTTCTCTTGGCATGTTACAGCTCATGGGTATTTGACGTCCCCATCAAAATGCTAATTTTTCTTGTCCCAGTGCCACTATACAGCAGCATGGACCTCCTAATCTCTTTTAGCACACCAAGTTAATATGCAGCACAGGCTCACTATGATGCACTTAGATTCTCCTAGCAGTGTAATTTCCAATGCATTCTCTTTTCAAGTAACATCACCTATGGCTTCTAAGACAAGAACACTACACACTGCAAGAAGAAGGAAAGAGAAATACATCCACCCCTCTTGGCAGATATATCTACAACTCTGAGACTGGATAGTGGGACTTACCAGTCCTACTCTGAAGTGCCACCAACTTCTGTATGTCCCTGAAGAAGTGTCATTGTGGGACGTTAGAATATATCTAATGTTTCCCAATCATATCCAATTTCTGATAATTAAAACCCCCATGAATATCCGGAGTTACAAAAAAAGTGAACACCGGGTGATTTGGAAAGTTCTGTTGTTACAAATTCCTCTACCCCTATAAAACTGCAGAAAATTACCTCCCAGTTATTAATTTCATCTTTTTGAAAAACAGTTTGGAAAATGAAAAATAGATGCATTTGATTACTGATCCACTAATGTACTTTTTTTTTATAGCTGGCTTGAAAAAAGTGTCTTTATAATCATAAGACAAAGTATTTCTTTTTGGCAGGAGGAGAAAAGAAGAAAGTGAATCGGAAAAATGTAGCGAGACAAGAAGCAAACAAATTTAAAAATATCAGGATAAAGTATATGAAGGTCAAGAGTCTGACAAAGACCTAGGAAAAGACTTTGAAATAGTATGTCTCAAGTACTTTTCTAAGATATATATATATATCCCTGAAGCTCAGAGTACAGAACTATTTCACTGTTCAAAATACCTAGTTGCAAGATAGTAGTTTTGTGTTTATCAAGAAGCCTCATTTTGCACAGTCATCTAGTAAATGCCTTTCATAACTATTCACTCCCATCCAAAATCTGTTATGGGATGTGTGACAACTTTCCAGTGCCAATAGTTTCTTAAATATCACTTGCTTTTTTTGCTTATTATATGAACATAAAATCACAACACAAGAGAAAAAACCCCTCTGACCACGACCGAAATACAGGCCACATCTCAGTGTTAAACTCTTTCCCTAAATTCCTTCTTACATGGCTTAAACATAGCCCTCCCTTTCACTCTTCATTTTAGTTTCCACATAAACTAGAAATTACACATCTTTGGCATTCTTTTGCTGCTGCCTGAATTCATACTTATCCTTCTAATACAGTGGTTTAGAATTTACTTTCACTGTCAAAAGCCACAAATGCAATTGCTTAAACAGCTAAATAATTAATTCCCAAAGAAGATGTGTGGTATTCTGAGCTCCAAGTCCAGAATAAAAAGAAATTTTCACATAAACTCAGAACGCTCTTCTTCCCCATTGGCTTAATGGGAGGCAGCTAGAGAAGCCAGACTTTCACATACCCTTCCACAAATAAAGCATCAATAACTGCAACTGTCATAATTCCAAATCTGCCCTACTAAACTGAACTGCCTCCTAACCTTATAACAACTTCTACCAGTTATCAGAAAGGGAAAAAAAAAATTCATCAAAACATCCAGAAAACAACATCTTGCTGTAATCTACAGTCAGTGGGGCAGACATACCATACATGACAGCTGGTGAGATTTCTGTACCTTATACAGTAGATAGAGACACAGTGATACAGTAAACAGCAATCTCTGAGAAAAGAATCATCTTGCAAAGCTTAGAAACATCTCCCTTTGGTTTAATACAGTCTTTTTTAAAAAATACATTAACACAAAACCTCACCGCATTCAAAAGAAATAAAAGATTACATAAACCCATAGGGCATTGCTAACACATAGAAAAGATTCCATGATTTATGCCATTCACCAGACTCTGCTTTGCTGGAGTAGTGGTAACAAACTGAACTATGTCATCTGCCAGTCTTCACGGCTCATCAGAATACAGTATCTTCTTTCATTTTTTGCATTAAACATAAGCCATCAATATTGGAAAAGTAGATGCATTTTACTGACCACATATAAAATTCTCTAATAAACTGAACTTTACAACAGCACTCTACAAATCACTTTACAAAATACATTCTGGTTGCTTAGTTTACAGGAAAAACAATCATTAATCTACTTAGTGTAGAAGATTGGAACATTTGGTTTCTCAGCAAATCACTGGGACACAGGAGGCCCTTGTCCCTACTTCAGGGAGTTGGTATTTTAACACAAGCTTCAGAAGTTCCAGAGGGTTTATCAAAAATGTAAAAATTAAAGAGTAATACTCTGTATTGTTCTAAAGGTTTTTACACTTTGAAAATGAACATAAAGAAGCTTCACTCAATGTGATGTGCAAATGAATATCTTTACTTCTTGCACCAAGAAAAGGTGAGGGAATTCCAGATGAGAAGACAGACTGAAAAAAATCTGACAAAACTAAATGAGAAATGAGATTGCTAAAAGCAAAATCTTATGGAGCTTTGAAGATGGGGAGTTAGGACATGATACAGGAGGAGCAAAGCGAGCAATTGACTCTGAATAAGGGAGTGACGGTGAGATTATTCTTGGTGAGATCAGCATGAAGAAATGTTCCTTTAATCTCTCAAATACTTTGCTGCCAAAACTTGGGATGGGAAAACATAGAGCTGCAAATTAAGTTGATGAAAACCTATAAAGGTTGACAGGCCTGACTTTTTATCTGAGCATGCTTTGCTTTCCACTATGATCAAGTGTTAATCTGTTCCCCACCAAAACAGTACAAACTCTAAAATTACAACGGCCCTGTTAATGGTATTTAAAATGAGAGTAACCACAGGCATCTCTTCTGTCTGAATTTGATTTTACAATCCTGAAATAGCATCTGACATTCCATTACCTTCTGAGAGTGTGTTTTTATTTACCGTCACTTTAACTATTTTGTAAATGCTCAGATGCTTGTTCAACCTTCTGAATGAACCCAACATCACCATTACACATCCTTCTCAGGTATTCCCTGCAAACTTTTGTTGCCAGAAACTGGAGGGACTTTTGCTAAGCTTGATTTAGGACTGGTATCATGTCCTCTTTCTCTTAAAACCCCTTCATTTTCTTGAAATTCATTTGGAATCAATTTGATTCCTTTAATATCCTGACTTCAAACAGTTTCTTGCCTATTGCCAATCTTAGCTGTCACTGTAGCATACACAAATGTACAAATACACAAATAGAGTAAATAACTCTATTTGCTATTTATTCTTACCCATCTTTTGAATTTTTCATGCATCAAAGCAAAAGATTTTTATGGTGCTTGAAGTAGCTGGTTGGCATTTTGAAAAAGCAACTAATCTAGTTGAAATTACGCATCTTTTTTTAAGAAAAAGTTCCTGTATGCTCTTTACTATAACAAAAGACCCAGAAGAACGCTACATTTACATTTATCTCTTGTGCAGTGACAAGCTGAAGTTTGCACATCCTTGTTATTTCATCTGGTCCATAAAAGTAGACAAACAGCAAACAAACCTGCTCAGTTTAGTACTACCTAAACAGGATTGAATCCATAATGACTACAGAAGGCATTATACTTCACATTTCATACTGTTCAAATGAATCCATTTTAGCACAAAAGTATTAGTATAAAAACCCAAACCGATCCACATGTCTTGAGTTATGAGGTCTGAATTGGTACATAACTTCACATCACCATGCTCCCTTCTGCTGTCACTGTACCTTTACATGCTCTCCCTGAGATCTGGCTTCTTTATCCTGTACCTACATGCTCGGTGTTTCTGAATTCCTTCAGCATCCTTCATCGCCACTTCCACCTTCTCCACGCTTCCTTTCTGGAGGGTAGCTCAGTGAGGAGCTCTGCACTCTGCCCACCGAGCCACTCTGCAAGCCTATCCCATCGCCCCCACCGTCCCTGGAGATGAACTAGCTCTCCTGGGGCCCAGCATTACACATTTCCAGCAATCTCTGACTACTTCTCTGTAAGTACTGCAGAAAACCATATTCCATGTGTTTATCTTAATTAACCCCTTATTCCATTTAAAGTTGCCACTGGTTTCACATGGCAGCTAGTAAGATGCTTCAGCAAGATGATGAACTCCAGCACACCTTGGCCAAGTTTTCTCCCAAGTTGCTCAAGCCTAGACTCTCCTTCATTATACAGGAGTTCCTGATTCTTACAAAAACTATCAGCTCAAATGAAGCAAAATCTCTCAGTACTCTAACTCCATCGTCAGAGGCAGGGGAGTTGCATAACCAATACACAAAGCATAACTAGATAATTCAGGATAGACAGGAAAGGATTTTCCAATTTGCTTTTCAAAGCAATTGTTTCTCAAAAAGGTTTGTTGTGGTTTTAAACACGACAGGTGAGCAAGGTGTAGAAATGTTGGGCAATAGGAAGTTTATATTGCAAGGATAACCTGCTCACCTATCCGTCTTTTACCACAGAAGTATTTGAACTTGGGCCCAAGGAGGTCATATTTAGTCTCACACCAGTTGCTTACACCAGTTCTGCTCCTCTAGTCCACTTGCACTGCTACCATTTTATTATTAGTTGGTTACAATAAACAGAACAGACTGCACTGTGACACAGAAACTAGAAACAGTTAAATTACTTCAATGAATGATCTTTCAGCAACTGCGTCTGCATTCACGGTGGAAAGAAGAGGAAATTTGACACTAACAGGTTGATCATTACTATGCTGTCATAACACAGATTAAATTTCCATGTTTACATATGATTTCATCAGTAAATCTTCCACCATCTTTTTTTGTGTATTTGGTAGATACTGTCTATAAATGCCAATCTTGCACAAAGCTGCTTCTTGAAAGTAGTAGTTTATTTCAAAATACACATCATTTCTACTTCAAGCAACAATTCAATAGCATTTCCGCTCTGTTGTCATATGCATTTTACTAAAAGCCCTTCACCTCTCTGAATGTTATGAGAATTTTGTAGTCATTTTGTAAAACAACTGAAGTATCTTGAAGACTTATACCACAATTTGCAGGACTCTATCTATAAAAAACCAAATTTATACAATGGTTGGTTTGTTTTTTTTTTTTTACTCTCCAGTATTTGGAAAAGTTAAGGAGAGTAATTTTTTTCCATTTTTCTATGATACAAACACAAAAGAAACAATCCATTGTTTTATCCAGTTTAAGAAAAATGACCATTTTATTTCTACAGTAAGAGGGATTATTTATATTTTATACTATGAACTGTTTCAGATCTGCTCATAGTTTTCATTTATGTGTTCATGCCATAAAGAAAAACATATGCTTCTATATAATGATTTTAATCAAATAGCTGTATGAATGAAAATATTTAGTAAGTAGCATATTCTGGTACACTTTTTCATTTTGGAGCAGCCTTAATGTAACATATATGAACTACACTGCTTTTTGATGAACCTAAAATGGAAGGTGTGCTCCAACAGCAGTCTACTCATCCAAACATTCCCTGGAATCAGAGCAGAATTCATTTAAAGTATTACCACTGAAGAAATACAGGCTGTGGCCACCAAGTCCTCAGCATAGAGTGTGTTTCTTCTATGGATCCATTCCCACTGCATATTACTTGCTAATATAGATGCAGCCAAAGTTTTCCCAGCCTAAACATGTTTTCAGTCCTTTGGTCTTAAGATGTGATATATGCCATGATCTCAATGCTTTCTTCGAAATAATTAAAGCAGTTCTCAATCCAGCCATGTTAATCTCATTAAAAGTTTATTTCACGGAAGTTAATTCCATGATATTCTTCCACTGTGCAGGGCTTCCTGTCTTTGAGACTCCACAGTAAGCAAATTAATAACTATCTACTTACATTAACAGGGAATGCACAGAATAATTGTGTTCCATAAATAAATACTCAAGAACAGCTTACAAGAAGTACAACTTTCTCATTTAAATAAAAACTATTTTAATTAAGCAAGTGCAACCATAATGCATTATTATGGGAAAGCACTGCTCTGAAGCCAAGAGTTAAGAATCAGATAGGATAATGAAAGGCTGACAGCTCTTTAATTCTCTCTTAACTATTCATGCTATTCAACTGGTTGAGATATATTTGGAAGGCAGAATTCAGTCATCCTGCTTCAGAGTTCTCTGATTCAGACTCCACTAAGGCCTGATGGAAGACAACTCCTGGAGCAGGAGTCTCAAATAAAGTGGAACTCCACCTCTTTTTGTCACCATGGTAGGACAGCTTGCAACTTAAGGCCCACTGCTAACAGAGATGGTTCTGCTTAGCTCTTGTATGAAACTGTAGCTTATTTATACAGACTCAAACGGATCAACTATTCTTAAAAGAAACACAAATATACTGTAAAATCCCTATGAATCACAACAACATGAGCACAGCCCTCAGCTTTGTAACTGTGCCACTCCGCATGGTTGCGTGAATTGGTGCTGATACAGAAATGTGGACCTGGAAAAGGCCCAGAATATTTATTCCTGTAGGTGAAGAACCTGCACATGGTGAAAGAAAGCTCATATTAGGTCATTGTGTGCTGTCGCCACACACTTTCAGTGATCCTGCAATACTCTTCAATCACTGACTTGAGCTTGAAGAGGAACAATTATCTTGTAAGCAACACCCCCCTCCATGTTTCTCCTAACTAACCTTCCTGTCAAGTTTCCTTGACATTCCAATTTTTTTCTCTATTCACTCTATTCACTGTTCTCCCTTTTTAGGATGGATGAGGTTTAGTATTTGATGCGATCCTAGACACAGTTTTGGAAAGTATCGTATAGAAATACCAATGTATATCACAACATTCTGTCCAAAATCTGCTGCCTTCAACAGAGCTGACTCGTAAATCTGTCCCTGCACTGCCTTGAAAGTATTTAAGGTTGTTTCCAAACAGCCCATTAAGCCTGTGATGCAGAAGAACACTTTTTCCAGAAAGGCATCAAGTCTTTAACTGAAAACATTGACAGACAAACAGTTTATCCATTACTAGATTTTCACTGGTATCCCATGGTACAAAGATTTAGATGCTTTGTAATGCACTTGAGCACCCAGGATAACTTCAGTCTGTTATTTAGTATCATTCTTCTGATTAAAAAGCTGTATTTCTATTAATTTTGCTACTCCTTCATTCTGCCACTTGCTACATGAAACTATTTCTGCTTTTTCTTTTTTAAGCTTTGGGAAAGTAGCCCTTTTTGAATCACCAAACATGATATATCAGGGGTTGCTTATATTGAATGAATTCTTCTTTTTTTATAAGCAACAAATACTTTGTCTTGAACTTTATTATGATAGCCCAAAATTACTGGATTCCTGGACTAAGAAATTATACTCCAATCACAATTTGTAAGTTGCAATACATTCTATAAAACTAAAATAAAACATCTGTATTTTAGAAACAAATATGATGTTAATACAACCTGCATAGGATCTTCAGAATAAGACTGATTTACTGAAGAATTTCAATTTGAGACACTTCCTCCTTGATATCACATTAACAGCTTTAGCAATAAATATTTTTTCCTTTTTTAAGCTTTTTAAAAATTTTTTTTCAAGAGTTGACAACTAATTACATATAATCTTTCTCTCTGCTCTCTCCTTCTTCTAATACTGTTTAAGCTCTTCTCACCTTTCCCAATAGATTAAGTTTACCCAAGTACAAAGTTACACTGATCCTACTTCGTCACCTCTATCAGTTATGAATCCTGGATGACAGCATCCAGATCTCCTCAACATCAAAGAGGAATCAAGTCACATGAACACCAGTTCTGCAGCTCTACAATATTTACACAGAAATGGCATATGAATTACACTTGTGCCAATTTTCATGTGCTTTCATAATTGAGTCACACAATTCCAGTTTCTCTGACAAGTCTTCTGATGTTCATATTTATTTCAAAACTCTAGGCTTTACAGTTACTTAAACATATGCCCTGATGTATTCACAAATAAATTTTAACTCCTCTAGCACTGGGAAAAAAATGGTTTCAAAGTGTGGAAATTAAATTAAGGTTACCTCCATCTTACCTCTTGACATTTTTGTTTTCTTTAAACCTGAGTTTGTAAGGCCTCCCCCTACCATCCAGAATGTTTTGAGTTGCTGTTTTGAAGACTGAGCAGTCTTCAACATTATTTATG
This sequence comes from Erpornis zantholeuca, assembly GCA_013400515.1. NCBI lineage: Eukaryota > Metazoa > Chordata > Aves > Passeriformes > Timaliidae > Erpornis > Erpornis zantholeuca. Next base: position 22,757 of record VZTN01009405.1, read on the forward strand.
AGACCCGAAGTGCAAGAAGAAACCAGGAAAACAACATACTGACATACACCTTTCAAAGCTTTGTCTCCTCTATAGGCAATTCAAATCTTCCCTATTAGTAGGCTTGTCTGAAGTCTTCTCTGGATCCCTTAACAGTTTGTACATAATTTAGGAAGGAAAGGCCAAAGGAATAACTTTCTGTGATAATGATTGTAACAGAAGTCCTTATTTACTAAAACTGTAAGACTTTCCACTTTTTTCAGTTCCTTGGATTCAACTTGTAAACTTTGCAGACTGAGAGGGAAATCTAAACACAAAATAAAAGCCACAGATTCTCTATTTAAACACAGCTTAAGATGCAAAAGTTCTTTTTCCAAAATATCAATTAAAATATAAAAACCCAAAAGATATTTCTTTAATATTATGTTGACTATCTATCATAAATTCCTGGCAAGGTTAAAAAATTAATAATACATAAATTCTACTAGAAAAAATACCCAAAACAGTGTTTCAAGCATGTCTTCATTTTGTATTTATATTTTTGGGGACTTTACACCAAGTAAAGTCTCTTGTGGCATGTATCAGGGTACTTTCCTTGTAATATATCTCCATTTTGGTTAGACTATGAATGTGGTCATCCCACAGTACATACAAAATTCTACCCTTCAGAAAAATTTGGTTATGACACCATGCTGCTCCTAAGTATTCTGCTGTGCATGTGCACACACTTCTGCAAACCTCATTTATCATCCATGCATCAGGCAAAATACATTGCAAATTTATTACATTGCCTAAAGGAAATAAAACATATTATCTCATTATTCAAGTGTTCAAATTTAATTTCCTTTTAGTTTTTAAGTCTACATTAGCAGCTTATATGTAGTTTAAACTTCCAGATAAACAGTAAATAATTAGCTCTACATAAAAATGGCAAGAGTATCTCCTGTGCTCCTTGCATCACACTGTTTTTGTAGTTTTTAAACTTCAAGCTGGGAATGCTTAATACATCTTCCTATTTGTTTTTGCAGAGCTGTACTGCTCAACAGTTTGATAACACAAGGTTTGACTGCTGGATGTTCCAATTAAATCATTTAGATGTTATGAAATGTCAGGCATTGCCCCTCCTCTCCCTTCCTTAAAAAAAAAAAAAGAACAAAACCAACACCAACCCAAAAACAAACAAACTAAAAAGACATTTCTGGAATGTACTTATATTGTTTGGTGCACTGTCTTAAATTGCCCGTGCACATACACTGCTAACTAGTTACAAGTAAAAGCTTGTCCAGATCTGTAAAATGTAGTACAGCTTGGTTTCCTAAATTTCTTTTACCTATATCGTTAACATTGTCCCTAACATTACCCATACTCAAATGTTTTCTGTTAAATTCAACATGAGTCTTTGAACACTGTACTGAGGAGTTTAGCATAAACACATACCTGCATTTTAGAAATCAGCAGTGTCACCATTACAAGAGAGCATGTATTTTAAAAGCCTGTAATTGATTTTCTCTTAAAATATTAAAGACAACAATAAAAAACCCATATAAACTTTGGAACCTTGTTCTCAACAGCAATGGTTATTGTTAACATCTGCTCTAAACATGAGCTGGAATATAAAGCTTAACAATGCGGATGAAAATTCCAAGATCCGATATGACTTTACAGAAAAAAAATCCGATTTATATGAAATGTTCCATGTCTGTTATGGAGCCAAAGGCAATTTTTAGCTTGGTTACATTTGAAAAGGAATCCCTGCAGTCTTGGCCAGCTCCACTCCTCTCTCTATCAAGCAGCATTAAAACAAGCAGGCACAAAAAAAGGCAGAGTGCTACATTAGTGCCATCCTCCGCCAGGTTCTCGGCGGCTGCTGGCTGTTCACTGAGCACATGGATAATCTGACACCAGCTCCAAGCATCCCTGTTCCAGATGGCTGCTAGGGGACATAAGAGCGATAAGGGACACTGGCACCCCAAACACTACGGGATCAGCTAACACAGAGGACATGAAGAGGCATCACAGGTCACTCCAGTACTGGTACAGGCCTAAATCTTAATCTAATGAAAGTAAGCAACCTTCTTAAGAAGAGGAGACTTAAAGATGAAATGCCTTCCAAGAAAGTTACACACACACAAATTGCAGAAATAAGGTAGGTGGTCTTCTACTCTTCCCCAATCAAAGGAACAAAGAAACAGGATCAGTCTTTTCCTTCGCTTGGGTTCAGTGGTTTGACTGTTGCAGTTTATCACTAGCTAATATTCAGCATGTTGATCAAAGACCAATCAGCCAGTAAAGGGAAAATTGCTAGAAAGCAAACATACAGGCAAGGTACCAAACAAACAATTACAGTATAACCACAGCTTCAGCAACACACAAACTGAGATAATCAGATTCACCTGGTCTTTCTAGGGAAGAAAGATCTTTACCCATGCTTCCAGATCAGCCCACACAGACCAACCACTTCATTCACTGAAAAATGTCCATTATCTTATATTCTCTTTGTTAAATAAAATTACCTGACTTGATAGAGAGTTATAAATCCAGACTTCCTAATAAAAAAGCTCCTAGCTGAGAGGACGGTAACAGGCAGACCCAACTGTGTAAGACAGCCATCAAAATCCACACTGCAGCTACCCTGCGGATCCTTAGGCACTGACCACTTCACTTCCCTACAAAGGGGGAAACCACACCTATCCCATCCTATCCTATCCTATCCTATCCTATCCTATCCTATCCTATCCTATCCTATCCTATCCTATCCTATCCTATCCTATCCTATCCTATCCTATCCTATCCTATCCTATCCTATCCTATCCTATCCTATCCTATCCTNCCGAAGCAAGTCTCTGTGGAACATATTACAGAGTGACCACTGAGCATAAGGACTTCTGATAGGCTGCTTAGAGCACCAGGGAGCCTCAACACTTGCAGAGCAGAAAAACTAGGAACAACTCATTATTTAGCTGGCTCTTAATAAGGACCACGACTACTCACATACTCCCAAGTAAAAGCTCACCTTAACAGCTTCTGCTACAAACAACATGATATTGACTTTAGCTCGGTTTGTGTTCTCAAGCTGTAGGTAAAACCTCAAATTTGTCAGTCATTCACCTGAAATAATTTACTGCTTCTTCTAAACTGTTACTTTTAATTACATCAGTGTGGCTTCGCAGTCAGTAAAGCAGGCTGGCATCCTAAAAATACCAGACAGGCTGTAATGGCTTCTGAAACATCATGTCTTCTCACACCAATGAAATTCAAGAACAAATACAGAAAAACAGAGAAAATCTTAACTACATGACATATTTAAAGTCTTCTACAAGAATGGACTGTTTCCTGCACTCAAAATGCCCCTCTAGAGAAAGGTCTCACATGAAAAACAGGAAGACAATGGATCCCAGCCTGGTTTCTCTTCTAAGAGGTGATAATCTATTGGTTCATCCACAAGACGAAAATTTCAGAAAAATTTCAGATTTTCCAGAAATGAAGATGATGTTTTGGTACACAGAATGAACTAAACTACTCTTTTTACACAACCGTAAAGAGATTACTCTCCCATTACATCACCCCAAAAGGTCATTGTAATGATACTTCTTTATGTTTCATATGGCATTAACAACAGTTCAACTAAAAGGTCTCCTGGAAGTTAGCCTTTTTCTCCTTAGATGAGATTTTGATACCCCAGTTAGCCCAGTAAGTAACAACTCAAAGTTGAAATATTGAGCCTTTTTTTACTGTATAGACAAATTAAATTAAGCTAATATATAGGATGCTAATATAGTTTCTCAGCTTTAGTCCTCTGAGATTGTATCAGTAAAATATAAAGTCAAAAGAAAAATTAGTCAGAACAAATATTAATATATTTGGACTGTATAAAATAAAGCATAACATAGATCGACTTCTATATAGACAGTTTACCTTGGGGGCTTTTGTTGGGTTTTTATATAATTATGCATACACAGAGGTTATAATAAAAAAAATTGGCTTGAAAATCTGAATGTAGTAATAGAGAAATGAAATTTCACCTTAGAAATTGAAGAAATCTACACTTTTCCAAGAGTTTTAGAACTCCACAAATTATTTCAAGCAACAAGATTCTTCTTGTATGGTTGCTTAGCGATTAGCAGATAAAAATTTTATTTATCTCTACCTCTATTTAAGTATCTGTATTATCACTGTGACTGCAAGGACTTCCCAAACTCACTCCCCTCTCCATGTCTTTGCTACAGCTGGTCACCCTTGAAATACTTAAATAGTTTACAGGTTAAGAGTTTTGTGCTTCGTCTGTCTTTAGTTTTATCTTTTGCTCTCCATAA